>MU110023.1:0-12339 GCA_012274485.2 Sinapis alba | reverse complement strand
TTACGGGGGGATACGAGACTTAGCAAACACGCTAGAGGCAAATCGGTTTATATTAAAAGTTAAAAACCCTACACCGCCGCCAAGAAGTGTACGTAGTCTTCCTTGCGCAGTGGGTAAAGTTTCTGATAGGAATATTACGCCGTCAAAAGCTGGATCTGACAATCGCCGCCGTTATCGCCCAAAACCCTAGGAGCGCCATATCAATCCCATGTGGTCTTTCTTGTTTTTTCTTGAGTAATTTTTGAATAGTTAGTCTTAGTTTAATTTAAGTGATCTGTTCATTTTATTGACCAACGAACTTAAACATATACCAATGTATTTATTAGTATTGACATTTATTGATTGAATGTAGCATATATATAGTGTACACATTTAATGTGGCATATCACAAACTGTTGTACATTGTGTTTTTATATAGTTGTCATATTAAAAAAAAAAATGATTCTTTTACTTTCCCTTCTTTCTAAAGATAAATTTTCTAATCACTAGATTACTTACCTGCAGAATCTATATTTATTTTTTTTCTAAAAAAAAAATATATAGTCTGAATCTATATTTATTTTTTTTCTAAAAAAATATATATATAGTCTGAATCTATATTTAATTTGTCTTAGCCTCAAATTATTTTTGTCCTAATTTCCTTTCCCCGTCAGTGTCTCACATAAAACGCGTTTATCATACGTGGAGCATGCATACATTCAGGTAATTGGATAAGAATAACATGATGACAATTCAGATTAAAATGGTTTAAATAACATAATGTGGACCGAAAAATATGGAATAAAATCAGGGATTAAACATAATAACAATATGTATGGTGTTTCCTGGTAAATTTAGTTTTGATCATGTTGTTTTTTTTTAAAAAAAAAGTTCAGACGTGTGGACCTGTGGAGGAATAATTTTAAAATGTTTTGCGGATGTAGAAGGAAGGAGTTGAATTTTTCTCCAGAAGAAGAGACTGCAAAGCGAAGGAGCCACATCATTGGATGGATGAGGGCTATTTGACGTCAACTTTTACGTCATCACTCTCGCTTTCCACGGATCTTAATGGGCCACGTGGACCCACCATAAGCCGTTGCGATGTGCGGCCAGAGATTATGTCACACCAACGAGTTATTTTTATCCCTAAGAACCACCCTTTCTTATTTTTATTTTATTTTATTTTTTATCTAATTTTTTTTTAAAAAAAAAAGAAAATCAATCGCGGGCTGACACCTATCAGTGAAACTTATAAACAGTGCATGAAACGATTCTTATTTAAGAGATTTTGGAACTGTCTTTTGCATTATTCACGAACTTTACATATCAATGGAACTCATAAATAGTGTAAGAAACCCTTTAAAAAAATCGGGATAATCATGCTCTTATGAAAATGAAAACCCCCACATAATACAAGTATTAGTTGATCTAGTTTGACAAGAAAATGATATAGTTTAGTTGATGGTTTCTAATATTTATTTATTAATTTGAAAAGTATGCTACTATATGCACAGGTAACCGGTGTAAATAGTGGTATCATTTTTGGAACACATAATAATATTGTGAATATGCTCCTAGCTAGATATAAAGTTGGTTTAATGTGAATATGTCGCACATGTAAGTATGTAACATAACAATGAAAAGATGATGATGGATATGATGTCATTCAACATTGCTCAAAGCCATGGTCACCACCACTAATTCTCAGGCTTCTTTGTGTGTATAGATATATAATTTATGTGTAAAATTGGAAAGCTTAGAAGCTAAGAGCATTATTATATGGACTTTTGGATCAAACTGATCATGGCCTTATTATAAGTATTAGCTCCAGAGTTGAAATAAAATATAAACCTAAATTGTTTGTTTCGTAGTTTGAGACAGACCGCAAATGTATGTTGCAGGTACAAGAAGTTAGGATTGATGTTATTGTTATTGTTGGTAGGAATCTAATTTATTAATATGTGTATAATATAGACACCCCTTTTATAAATGGAACATATATATATATACACATATAAGATATAATATACGT
The DNA here is from genome assembly GCA_012274485.2 of Sinapis alba. Lineage (NCBI taxonomy): Eukaryota > Viridiplantae > Streptophyta > Magnoliopsida > Brassicales > Brassicaceae > Sinapis > Sinapis alba. The sequence continues at coordinate 10,328 of MU110023.1, read as the reverse complement.
TTATTTTGGATTTGGCAGATCATTATATATATATATATATATATATATGTGTGCTATTTGCTTGTTATTATTTATGTGATATTGTCATAATGTAACTAAAGTAGTTGATTTACTTCGATCGACTGTATATTGAATTTTGGATTAAATTATTTGCACACTTGTATATTAACCGTTTGGTAGGATAAAAAGAGAAATGAACCAAAAACTGGCAACTCATATTAAAAAGAGATTAATAAGATAGTTACCATGTAAATAATCATTACATATTTTTTTGTATTGTGCGTGATATCTGCACATATATATTTAACTAGATGTGGATCGATGCAGGATGATATATACAATCAAATCTAAATAAGTTGACAGTTGTATTTTGAGCATTAGAGTATGTTTTACTAATCCCATCTGTATATTCACTAAAACATTAAATATGATGGGCAGTAGTAGTCTTACGTAATTTACAAAAGAAGGAGATAATGTTCTTACACGATTATTTAACATACAATTAAGATTATCTTATCAAATTGGTTTATAAATTTGATTTGTAAATCTTGAAAGTCAATTTGCCAACTTTGTCCGTATAGTGCTTTGCTACTTTGCTAATGGATTAAATAGAGTAGACCATTCTGTCATCCATGTTCCATTGCACAACCTCTCCCCATTCTTACGTCTCTATGTAATACATACACATTCAGACATGTAGCTATATGGATAGAAAATCAATTCTTAATGCTTATAATATTTTTTTAACTGGATTTGCTTATAATAATGTAACAAGATAAACTATGTAGTTATTTAAAGTTTGTTTATTCCACATAATATAAATAAGTTATATATATATATATATATATATATATATATATATATATATATTTTTAGATACCATCATATATTTTTAGAATTCAGAAAAGAAAAGTATAGGCAAAACAAATTTAAGTTGTTATGCTTAATTTAGCCTTAGTGCACACATGAGACTCAAAAGTCTTTTCATCTCACAAATTTGAAATATTGAACTGGTTCGCGTTATGCATATATGGCCAGCTCTAAAATTGTAGGAATTATATACAATCTAACAATATTTTAATACCTTTTATCTATGTAAATTATTTTAAAATTTGTGAACCATATTTTAATGTTTTATTGGCTATGCCCAGGACCATCCATCCATGTATATATTTTTTTTGTTTCTTGTGTGAATTGAGCTACTACTCAAATACAAGTCGAAAATATTATCCAAAAGGATTGCATACGTATCATATCTATGAGTGGTGGACAAAAATGATTAGTAACATGTTTTCGAGAAGTATACATTTACGTGTATACATTGTATCATAAACACGTACATACATAATTGATTAAATTATGCGTTTATACGTGCAAACAATAGCATAAGATTATGATTTTGGAGATCTTCATACCTAAAAATTAAGGGTTTAAACCTCTCACAATCTTTATTTTCTTATTTTATTTGCCATTTAATTAGCACCTAAGAAAAGAATTAGCATAGCTATCTTAAAAACTAACTATTATCAATACTTGAATTTAAGTTAAACGATTTATATTTTAATTAAGTTAAAGAAAATACTACAGTTTTCCAAACAACACACTAAAAAAATTTATGTAAAAATTATCACGTAATATTTGATATATACGTATGATAGTATTTTCTAATACTAATGTAAACGCGTTACAAAATTGTAACATAAATAAAATAGTACACAGTGAATGTGTTCCACTATAGTCGATTTTATCACTTTCTTCATTAATTAATCCAAGTCTAGGACTCAAATTAATTTCAAAATCAACGTAAACTAGAAAACGACTTATCCCATCTTCAATGTAATTGCTCCCCTATTACAAGACAACTATAGATGTACAATTTTATAAACGTCGCACACATATGTGGATAAATCAGAAAAGTATACAATCTAAAATCATTAAGCATTGCTGCATCGGAAATCAAATCTTGTCACAATAAATGATATAAATTCACATGTTTTGTGTGCATAAACATTGATATTCTTTCTGTTTTGATTTATTTGTCATTGTAAAAGAAATTTTTTTGTTTCAAAATAAATGTCGTTTTATAGTTTCAATGTAAAATTTATTAAGAAAATTTTTTAATTTATTTTTTTATTGATCAAAATATAGTTAGATATATAGATAATTATGTTTTTATTTTAAAAATATATAAAATTATATGTATTTTTTTGTCAATAACATTTTTTTTATTATTAATACGATAAACAAAGTAAACGAAGGATTATATTTCCACAGTTCAATTTTTAAGCTAATGCATGGTCATAAGTAAAGTGTCACATCCAGAAAATCATTTAGCTTGTCAATCAATGCATGTCACTTATTCATGCGTGTTCTCCGAACTTTCTTTTATTTTTCTTACGTTCAAACTCATTTTGTTTTTGTTTTTTTAAATAAAAAACTCATTTTGTTTTCAAACAAAACTCCAGTAATCACTTATATATTGGTTTAAAGAATAATGTCAAAAACATTGATTAAAGAAACTATTTTTCATTACAAAAAGCGTCTCCTTAGTGTGACTCTGAATTTTATAATAGATGATCCAAGTTTAGTGTCCTCTTTTTTCTTATATATATAATATATATATATATATATATATATATATATATATATATATATATATATATATATATATATGCCCGAGTTTAAGTTCATGATCAGTGCAATTCACATACTGCCTCGCATATTTTAAATTAAAGATCAATTTCCAGTTACTTTATAATACAAAATTAAAGTCTTCAATATTACATTAATTTTAGTCTCCAATCGAATTATTGGAAAAAATGGAGACTGGTGATCAATTTAGCTAGGAGTAGTCTTATCAATTTCTGAAAGTAAACCCACACGATTCTCCTTTGAAAACAAATGTGTCCTATGTCTTCATTTTTATGGACATATTATTATTATTGGGTTTGCTTTATTCTCTACTTGTTAAAATTCAAATGATTCCCCAATAATTCATTGAAAACTGAAGCTTACCTTCACCATGAAGCTTGAAAATATGCCCTGTTTGCTGGATATTGATCATACATGTATTTTTCAATGTAAAAAATAAAAATCTATATCAAATGATTTAACCAATTATTAATATTTGAACATCATATCATAGTATTTAGTTCATTTTTATATGATGAAAAATACCAAAATGATGCCAAAAGAAAAGGAGTGAAAAATAATAAAACCAGTTATAAATTTTATTTTTATCACTCTTTAAATCAGTAAATCTTAATGTAGATAAAACTGAACTTTGGCCATTGGAATACTATGTTATTTTTTTAACACTGAACTTTGGTGATGAAGCAAATATGCTTTTGTAGGATCATAAATTTACAATGTCGTAGACTTATTCTATAAACAATCTCAATATCCAAGAAGAAAAACAACTACTAGATTTTGGTAATATATATTCCCTCCTTTTCATATTACTTGTCGTTCTAGGTTTATTTACACATATTAAAAAACATATGATTTTGTATATTTCCAAAATAAAAACACAATTATCTATACACCTAACCATATTTCAACCAATAGAAAAATAAAAACACAATTACCTATGAATCTTATTAATGAATTTTGCATTGAAACTCTAAAACAACACTTATTTTAAAACGAAAATTTTTCCCTACAACGACAAATAATATGAAACGGAGGGAGTATATATTTAGAAGGGGCAAATAAAATGATGACTCACCATTTGTTGTGTGCAAGTAACTGCCTATCTTTCCAAGGACACCAGCTACAGATAATAATTGGATTCAATCTCCACGTGGTTTAACGAAACACCACAATGACAAAATTAAACACATCAGTTCATTTATTTTCTATGTACGATTTGGTATTTTGTTCATTAAATTACTAAATTTGGTCAGCCTGATACAATATCTATATTTTAAATTTAAATATATCTGAGCCAAATTTACAACAGATTGTCATATACCTTTTGAAGATCTTTTTAAATATGATTTATCAAACAATAATCATCATTACATCACTAATAATAGCAAGTTTCTTGACATTACTACAAAAACAAACTTTTCTTTTTAGTAGAACGATATTTTTTTTGGGAAAGACAGTATAAAAATTTGGAAATAATAAAATGTTTGCTAGTGAAATCAAAAGAATGATGTGTGTAATTCCCAAAACGCCCTGTCACGGCGAGGAGACGGCCTCAATGGCGCTACCCAATGGCCAGGCAGCTTCCACGGCGTGCTCTCCGTATTTCACCTTCTTCACTAATGTTATTGTTTGTGATGGCTCCAATCCTATTTTTATTTTATCCCAAAATAATAAAGTAGAAAATGAATTAGACACCCTATGATAATCATATCATCCTCAACTTAATTTATCAAAAATGTAATAAACGTAACTTTTTGTTCCTTCCATGTTTCTAGTGCTTTATGAACCTCATGGTAGCAATGGAAATGATGCATCATACAATCTTAATGTCTAACACTTCTCCACTCTTATATATTTATATGTGTTTTTAGTCATTTAGTCCTAGTCGTATATATCCAAAACCTACATATAAGTTATGCAATACCGTGACTGATGAAAAGGAAAAAAAGTGAGAGACTTACCGAATCCATCAATGAGCAGAGTATATTGGTAAACGAGATCTATGCACAAGTAAGGTAAATTATCTTCCTCCACACGTGGGAACTTGGATTTTCCCTCCTCCATCTTCATACTACAAGCTTTCTTTGCTGCTTTCTCAAAGTCTATTGGACGAACTGTAGCTACAGGTTGCTTCGGGTCAACGAATCCAGCCTGTGCGCATAACCAAGCCCATTGTCCCCGAGTTTAAACAAAGAAACACACAAGTTGTTATGTATAACATGTTCTAACAGGTGTCTTTTTGTTGGATTACCTCAGCAGCACGATCGAAGAAAAACGAAGCAACGAACATATTCTTTTGGCCACCACCTCGACCACCATTCCATACTCCACCAAATGTACATTTCATGTGTGTACACAGTGTATCATTCACTTTGAGTGCTTTGATCGTTAACCTCCGGCACTCATCTAGACTGGCGCCAGATTGCAACGCAGCGGCTTTAAGCTCTTCTCCTCCATACTTGTAAGTACCTACAGCGAATAAAATATGTCAGACGAAGGATGTCGAAGATAATGACAATATTGAAAACATGTGTCATACGGTGAGGATAAATGCAAAGAAGTCTAGTTGGAAAGAATATTCTCTCACCATCGTATCCTGTCACGATGCAGGGGTTGTTTGAATTTTCAGAAACTTTCAAAATCTCTGCTCGGGCAGCCAATAATCCGTAATGTAGATAACTACAAGCAAGAAGAGGCAAATAGCATCTCACATTAAACGAATTTGAATATAAACAAGTTGTGTGTCTGGCATAAAAGGAAGAAGAAATTTGAAGAAACATGAAATAAAGGAAACCATGACAGCTGACCAACCTGTGAACATAGAGGAAATACTTCCGTCCCTTCAGATACATTTCTCTGACATACGCATCTTCTCCTTCTAATGGTTTTGGTGCACTTGCAGCATCTTCCTCGGATATAGCATATGCCATTTGAACAGAACCCCCTCCAAGATCAACCACTCCAACAGTATCTGAGTATGGTTTTCCCAAGTTCCTCAACAAGTAGTTAATAGTCACCTGCAGGGTCGGAGCCAATTAAGACAAAACTTTAATATTTACATACTAGACTTCAAACTATTACCGTTTCCAAAATTTTAACACTCATTGAATAATTAAGAAACTAGAAAGGATACCAGTCTTCTGAATGGAGAAGAAAAAACTAAAAGCATAGACGCAGAGACGCAGACACATAAGATACACAGCAACATGACTTCCTGTAGGAACACAAACAAATGTGGGACAACTTACCCACTGATAAGAACCTTCCTGGGTACCATCAAGCACAGTAACAGCATTTGCCTCAGTTTTCAGCATGCTTCTATCTCTCAAGAGTTCTTTAACCTTGCAAACAAAATAATAATAACGTATAAGAACTAAGTAAGCAGGCGAATGTGCATCAAAAAATATAGAGAAAAAAAATTACCGCTTGCAAAATGTTCTCAGACGCTTCATGTCCTAGCGTCCTCAAACCTGCAGTTGCCTAACAAGATATAATTAAAAAAACATTTCAGTCAATTCACAAAATAAGCAACAAAAAATATGATAACTACTCGTTTCCATACCCCAACTCTGACAGGTGTCTTAGGCCGCAATTCGCGGGGAACAGAGGATTCTGCTTTGTCAAGAAGAGACACTAAAGAGTTTGCTGCTTGCCGGGGATCAGTAGGATACGCGCTCAAGCCTGGTTTTAGCTGAAATCAAATCATTCAACAGTTTAGAGCCAACGTTCCAGTAAGCACCAATAGCGTGAAGCATAAACAAGAAGCTCAAAGGCACTGAAAATATAATGTAAGAATGAATACGATGCTAAGTTAGGCGTATTCAAGCTTCCAGTTAGGATTCCAGAAACACAGAGTTCATGCCATACATTGAGAGCAAAGTTATTATACACTTGGCGTTTGATCATGTTGAGCTTTGCGTCCGGACCTAAGATTTAAGGGAATGATATCCTGATTTTTAAATCTAGATTCTAGAATCAAGCTAACGACACACAAGATCTATCAAGCATTGCGTAAACAATCAAATCTCAAATTGTTAAACATCGAATATCAATGGAGGAAAAGAGGAAAGGAACCTGTAGGAAGAGCTCGAGTTCATTCCCGAGAGGAAGAAGATCCAAATTCCGATCAAAACAGTAAACATGTACACGGCTTCCAGAGCTTCCAGCATCAAAAATCACAGCGTAGTTCTTCGGAGGCCTTGAGTTGGGGCCTCCCTTGCGGTTAAGCACCGTGTACTCTTCAACGACCGCGTCGGACGTCGATCTCACAGGCATCAGCAGAAGAACGAGAGCGATCAGCACAATGGGAACCGAAATCACGAGCAGGATACTTCGGTGGCGTTGGATCTTGTCGGCAAGAGACTCGTGACGTCCGATTCCACGCTTAGCCGTCATCTTGCCTCCCTCAACAGAGAGGAGTCCCTGATGAGGTTCGGAGGTAGGAGGAGGAGAATGGTGAGTGGAGGAGGAAACGGTGGCGGTTCCGGACTCTAGGAGCTCAGTGTAGGAAGGCGAACGGTAGCGTATCTTACCGTTGCCGGTGGCGGAGGACGCCGTGGTCTGCGGCGGATCCTGTGACGGCTCCAGATCGAATGATAGATTAATAAGTGGCGGGGATAGTAATATCGCCGAACTGATCTAAGGAAAGCTCCGATTTCTAGATCTGTATTTGTATTTGAGTGACAGAAACAAACAAAAAAAAAGACGTTATTATTGCCTTTTATGATTGCGGGAGATATAGTAACTCCCACAATCAGCACGGTGCAAAATCGTTAAAACTTGAATTTTTTACTGTGTGAGGTAAAAACAATACTTTTACATTAAGAGCATCATTAGTGAAGAGTAACTCTTGAAGAGTACCTTCTCATTACTATATTAATATTACAAAGTAGTTTTATTATGTGATTTAATTTTAATGATGAAAATAAAATTGAATTAATAAAACAATGCCATATTTCATTCTAGTCCCTCAAAATTTAACGAATGTTTATTTCCAACGAAACAATTCTCTTTATTTCTATTCCCTCTTTCGTATTTTTTTTCTTTAATTTTATTTTTGTTTAGAAACTCTCTTATTTCCAGACCACTGCGCATGCTCTAACAACCTCGATTTTTCAATCAATTTTGGTTTTGAATTTACTATTCATTTTTTTTCCAAACAAGATGGTTAGTCTGCTAAACTATGATACTTGGTTTGATTGGTTAAAGTCACATAATTCAAAAGTCTCTTAAGAATAAGTAAAAGTCTTTCTGTTAAAAGATGTTTCTCATTTTTACCATTTTTTTTACCATTTTTCTTTTTTTTTTTATTATTAGATTTGTTGAGGTATTCTTGGTTTCTCAACCACGGAAGGTGCTCTAAGAGCACCCGCAATGGGAGTCCTTAAGGAGGAGTTCTTAGCAGAAAAATAATTAAATAATCAGTGGATCCCAGCAAAACTTAAAGATTCGATCCTTAAAATCTTTAAATAAGAATAGATTCTTGCACTATTTGTGGACCCCCACGACACGTGGCGATCCGCGATTGGTTTATATATTTTTAAAAAAAAAAGAAATCTAAAGATTCCAATAGGTAACATAATGGTGGATGCTCTTATATCCCATTCAGACCAAAATAGAGGACATGAGTCTTTTTCGAACAAAATAGAGGACATGAGTCTACAAAGTACAAATGACGACAAAGAGATCTGTACGACTACAACAAAGAGATGATAATTCATGAAAACTCTTGACTTATGTTTTTTCATATTTACTCAAGCTTTCTTCTGTTTTTTCTGGACCGTAAGTGGCGGCGGAAATAGACTCCGGAAGAGCATCGCAGACAATATAGCTCCGGTGAAGGAGCTGAACCAATACACATAGAAATGGTTCCATGTGTTGTGTGACTTGTGTATATATGCCCACCCAAATGCCTGCATCCACGAGACAAAGACTATCAAGATTCATAGTTTGAGAAAACAAGAACTACATTTATTGAGTAATATAATGAACTTACAATGGCAGGATTCATGAATGGTCTAGTGAATTTAGATCCTGCCATGAACACTGAGACAGTGGCTATAGCGAGTAAGAATGTTTTAGCGAGCAGTTTCCTAGGACCTCTTAGGATAATTAGCAATACCAAAAATGTAACGCAAAAACTTAGAATCACTTCTGAAATAGCTCCACTGTGTGCATCAACTCTGAATGAAGGGCGCCCTCCAATCATAGTCTTATATTTTTCTGGTATCATCTCCATTATCGTTATCGCACCTCCTGCTGCACCAACCGCCTGAAATCACATAAATTATTATTTTTCCCTTTAAATGATTTTGAATAATGAGAAGTAAAGTTTGTTGAGCAAAAGACTGTGATGAATGAGAATTTAGAATCAAGAACGATGAGAAGGAAAAAAGAAAATTTGACATGGTCTTTTCACGTGTGCTTTTTGAGTTGTAAAAAGGTTAAATACTGGTCAATGTTCAAATAACGGTTCTCTTGTTAGTGATCAGTATTACAAAAGGGGTGCATATAGGAGAAGAATAGCGTTTCTAAATGAAAGAAATAAAAAAATATAGTTATTAAAATATACATATATAGAAAGCGCCAAAAACTATATTTATTATATAAAAATACTATATTTATAATATAAAAAAAATACATTCAAAATACTATGTAGCAAAAAAAACAAAAAACGCCAGCGGGTTCCAGTCGCGCAAAAAATCTACAATTTAGAACGTTTCTATCGTTGACAGAAAAAAATAAAATAACGTTCGAATCTTTGATATCTATGTGTTATTCCAACTACTTTTACAAATCACACGTGGAACACACACGTTGGAAACTTCACATAAACCAACCAACGAAAGAAGATATGTTTTTTGTTCATGCTCTCAAATCTCAACATAGTGTTAATCAACTCACTAATTGAATAATAAACACATGTAATAAAAAACAAATAATAATGTGCAAGGATCATACTTTAACATATGCTTATTCGAAAATACTCATATGAAAAGATGTCACAAACTATCAATTAAACTTTTTTTTTTTTGATTCGGTGTCAAAAGCTAGAAAGAACATAAGTGTGTATACCTGAGCCGGAGATCTAATAGCCAAGGAGAAGAGAGAATCTCTTGAAACGCCGGCGGTATAAAACGCCGCGTTTCCACAAGGGTTGAAGCTAGCGCCACCAAGAAAGTTTGCTATAACCGTGAAAACCGAGATAGAGAAGAAAACAACCACCGTCGTAATCAGAGGAGGTGCCCAAGTGATGCCATGAAACCCGGCGGCGGAAACAATCGCCGCCGTTTGTAACCCAAACGTCGCCGAGAGAATAACCCAGAAAAAGGTTATCGCCATATCACCTAACGCCGACCTCACAGCATTCATCTTTCTACTTTGAGGCGAACTCACGATTATTCGGTTTACGTACAGTTTTTTTTTTTCTGAAACGTACTTGAGTTTTCTTGTTTATATAAACAAATGTTTTGGGGGAGGTATTAGCAAGGACACGCTAAAGCCTCCAAGTCGAACAGAGTCTCTCGGAAACAAGGACTTGTCAAAGACTCCAAGAGAAGCAGAGTCTCTTCAAAACGACACAAGGAGAAACCTGCAACGGTCGGAAGTTGTTCCCGACAAGAAAGGGAAAGGCATTATGGTGAAGGAAGATAGTACAGTCAGTGGTCCTGCTCCCA
>MU110017.1:0-12386 GCA_012274485.2 Sinapis alba | reverse complement strand
AAAGAGAGTTTGAAAACGAAGTTGTTGTTGTGGCAAAGCTTCAGCATAGAAATTTGGTAAGGCTGCTTGGGTTTTGTTTAGAAGGAGAAGAAAAAATACTTCTCTATGAGTTTGTATCCAACAAAAGCCTCGACTACTTCCTTTTTGGTCAGTTGAGTTCAATACTTAGCCTAAAATATTTTTGAGATTGCATTCCTTTGTTTGTCCCAACTGTTTTTGAATATGCATGAGCAGACGCTACGATGCAAAGCCACCTAGACTGGAAAAAAAGATACAAAATCGTTGGAGGAATTTCTAGAGGAATTCTATATCTTCATCAAGATTCACGACTTACAATCATACACCGTGACCTTAAAGCTGGTAACATCCTATTGGACGCTGGTATGAACCCGAAAGTTGCAGATTTTGGAATGGCAAGAATTTTTGGAATAGACCAAACAGAAGCCAATACAAGAAGAGTAGTTGGAACCTAGTAAGTTTGGTGTTGCCATTATTTCTTATGTAGACTGCTACATGTTTATGTTAACTTAATATTCAAGTATTGTGGCAGTGGTTATATGTCTCCAGAGTATGCGATGTACGGCCAATTCTCCATGAAATCAGATGTATATAGTTTTGGGATTTTAGTTCTCGAGATTATAAGCGGCAAGAAGAATAGTAGCCTCTATCAAATGGATGGTAGTGCTGGCAATTTGGTTACATACGTAAGTATACAGCCTAAATCTTTGAAAGATTTGCTGCTTTATTCAACAGTAACCAAATTTATAAGTATTAATATGTTCAACAGACTTGGAGACTATGGAGCAATGGATCGCCATTAGAGCTGGTGGATCCGTCCTTTCAGGATAACTATCAAACAAATGAAATTACTAGGTGCATCCATATAGCTTTACTGTGTGTTCAAGAAAAAGCTGAAGATCGTCCAACTATGTCAGCAATCGTCCAGATGCTCACTACTAGTTCGATCGCTCTTGCCGTACCTCGACCACCTGGATTTTTCTTCCAAAGCAGGCATGAACAAGTAGGAAGAGCAGATCCAGCTATGGATATGTCTACTCTCTGTTCCGTTGATGATGCCTCCATTACTAGTGTAGCTCCTCGTTGAAGACAAAAAGAGTACATCAATGTAAAAGTAATGACATATGATCGAGGACTGTTAAAGTATTACGCATCGACAATGAACAAGGATTCTTCTATGCTAAGATGTTTTCATTTTTCATATTCTTTATGTGCCCGGCAATAAAGTTAATGATACTCCGTTTTAATAGTTTGGTTTCCTTCAGCATGATTCATATCAGTGATCTTTAAGCGATATTGTTTGTCCGCTCTAAGCATAACTTGCATGTTTCTATGGAAGGCTGTATGGGAAGCTAGTATTAGCTTAGCTTAGACCATGATTAACCCGGAGTTCTTAGGACGAGATTCTTAGCGTAATTTAAGAACTGGTTTTTAACTTAACAAAGAAAAAGTTAAGAATTGGTTCTTAAATAAGACATTTAAGAACCGGTTCTTAACTTTTTCTTTGTTAAGTTAAGAATCGGTTCTTAAATTACGCTAAGAACCCCGTCCTAAGAATCCCGGGTTAATCATGCTCTTAGAGATCCTTCCCTTTTACACCGAAGATAATGATTTGTGGATTAAATCAGGATCGAGTTGAATTTTCTACGACAATAGCCATGCACATCAATGAGATTTTTTTTTTTTTGAGAAAGAACATCAATGAGAAATTAAATTCACTAATCTGAGTTGTTGTGGGAGACTTGAAATTCTTAAGTCATCCTTCTGAAAAGGTCTTAGGAAATGATACTCAATGTATGGTCAAAAGAATGGGAAAGATAACCATAGACGATCCAGACAGATTTATGGTAATCCTGAGTAGTGTTAGATACGAACCAGAAATAAGAAGAAACCTCATCTTATGCTGACAACTTGAGTTTATCTTGGGTTTAAGTACAAAGGAGAAGGCTAAGAGGTTCAATTCTATAAAGGCGAGAAAAATGTGTTAGCTAGGAAATATTATCAGGGGATCTATTATCTTCAAGGTATTGTATGGTCAGCTTAAGTGTATGTTGCTAAAGAGGCACTGGACATGAGAGCATCATTAGCAAAGGTTTCTCAACACATGACTCTTTAGCATTATTATATTGATCTCTTAAATAATTTTATTAAATAATTATATTTGAATAAGTAAAATAAAATTATGTGATTGATATAAAGATACATAACACTTAGATTTTATTATTTTTTAGAAAGAAACTTATGTAAAGATACATAACAGTATACATGTCTCTCAAGTTCCATAAACAGGCTTGACCAGTCTTTATTACAACCTAATAACTGACCTGAGCCCATAGTAAACTTTTCCTTCTTTTACTTATTGGTAGAATGTTTGATCGATCGTTAATTTAAGTTGACATTGACGCGTTGTTGACTTTTCTTCAAAGAAATTGTCATTCCAACGGTCACTATATTTCTACATCAACTTAGTAGATTATTGTATGGCCTCTTCCGAGATCGATAAGAAGTCGTAAATGTCTGCTAATCTTTGGTTCTTCTCTCTTCCTTTCCACCTTCCTCTCAACCTTGAGTTCTCCTACTCAGCTACGAGAAGCGTCTTTACTGCATTTACAAGATCGTTTATTCTGCAGTAGACTTTTCGTCAAAAAACCATCCTCTGTTTCACGTTAATACGTTAATATATCACAGACAATATCTATCAATATCTGATCAAAAACACAAAATCAAGGAAAACCAATTATGTCTTCTTGCATTTCTTCTTTCATCGTCAGCTTCCTTTGTTCCTTTCTTTCAGAGCTTCTGCTCAAGTTCCCACTTACATATACCAAGTCTGTCCGAATACCACAACTTATTCAAGGAACAGCGCTTACTTCGCCAATCTCCAAACCCTTTTGGCCTCTCTCTCTTCTCCCGACAACTCCTACTCCAACGTATTTAAGAACGTCACCGTCGGGGAACCTCCGGATAGGGTCAGCGGACTTTTCGATTGCTTTGGCGGCGTCTCGCCTGAAATTTGCCATAGCTATGTTGATTTTGCCGTGAAGGACGCCTTAATTCGGTGTCCGAACAAGAAAGAGGTCATGATCCTTTACGATCAATGTAGGCTCAAGTACTCTTTCTTCAATGTTTCTCTTCAAGATCCCACTTACATATACCACACATGTCCAAACACAACAACTTTCTCCAGAAACAGCACTTACTTCACCAATCTCATAGCTCTTTTGTCTTCTCTCTCTTCTCGCAACGCTTCTTACTCCACCGGATTCCAAAACGCCACCGCCGGGCAAGCCCCCGACAGAGTCACCGGACTTTTTCTCTGCCGCGGAGATGTCACGCCGGAAATTTGCCGTAGCTGCGTTGCCTTTGCTGTCAATGAAACCTTAACCCGTTGTCCGAACGAGAGAGGGGTGACGCTCTATTACGACGAGTGTATGCTCAGATACTCTAACCGGAATATTCTCTCGACCCTTAACACCAACGGAGGAGTTATCATGTTCAACACTCAGAATATTACATCGAACCAAACTGGGTTCACAGAGTTGGTCTTGTCCACTATGAACCAAGCAGTCAGCGTGGCATCCAGCAGTCCTCGTAGATACGATGCGAGAGAGGCCAACTTCACAGCTTTCCAGTCTCTGTACGGACTGGTACAGTGCACTCCTGATCTGACTAGACAAGACTGTATGAGTTGTCTAACTCAGATCATCAATCAATTGCCTACTGACAAGATCGGGGGAAGATTCATTGTGCCGAGCTGTAGTTCTAGATACGAGCTTTACCCGTTTTACAACGAATCCAACGTTCCAACCCCACATTAACCACTAACCACAATCCCGTGGATTTATATTGAATTCTTAAAATTTTATTGTTAGCCAATTCTTTCATCCATAGGGTTGTTTTTGAATACTTCTTCATTTCCATGATTGATTTAAAAATAATGTTCTCTTGTAGGGAACATTTCCTAGTGGAGTACAAGTTGCGGTGAAGAGGTTATCAAAGACATCAGGACAAGGTGAAAGAGAGTTTGAAAACGAAGTTGTTGTTGTGGCAAAGCTTCAGCATAGAAATTTGGTAAAGCTGCTTGGTTTTTGTTTGGAAGGAGAAGAAAAGATACTTGTCTATGAGTTCGTGCCCAACAAAAGCCTCGATTACTTTCTTTTTGGTAAGTTAAGTTCAATGTAGACTAACATATACGAGTTCCCTGCCATTCTTTTTATTAACATTTTGAATATGCATGTGTAGACTCTACGATGCAGAGGCAGCTAGACTGGATAAGGCGGTACAAGATCATAGGAGGAATTGCTAGAGGGATTTTATATCTTCATCAAGATTCAAGACTAACAATCATACATCGTGACCTCAAAGCGGGTAATATCTTATTGGATGCTGATATGAACCCCAAAGTTGCCGATTTTGGAATGGCAAGAATTTTTGGGATTGACCAAACAGAAGCCAATACAAAAAGAGTCGTCGGAACCTAGTATGTTTTCCTCTGGCCATTTCTTGCCTTTGTAGACCAGTACATGCTTTTATTAACTTAACATTTAACTATTGTGGCAGTGGTTACATGTCTCCTGAGTATGCGATGTATGGACAGTTTTCCATGAAATCAGATGTCTATAGTTTTGGGGTCTTAGTTCTTGAGATTATTAGCGGCAAGAAGAACAGTAGCCTCTATCAAATGGATGGTAGTGCTGGTAACTTGGTCACATACGTGAGTATACAGCCTAAAAGTTTTGAAGTTTTGTTGCTTTATTCAACAGTACCAAAGTTTTAATTTTTGCTATGTTTAACAGACTTGGAGACTATGGAGCAATGGATCACCGTTGGAGCTCGTGAATCCGTCCGTTCAAGATAACTATCAAACAAACGAAATTACCAGGTGCATTCATATTGCTTTACTGTGTGTTCAAGAAGAAGCTGAAGATCGTCCAACTATGTCAGCAATAGTCCAGATGCTAACTACTAGTTCGATCGCTCTTGCCGTACCACGACCACCTGGATTTTTCTTCAGAAGCAGGCATGAAGAAGTAGGGAGAGCAGGTCCATCTACGCATATGTCTGCTCTCTGTTCAGTCGATGATGCTTCCATTACTAGTGTAGCTCCTCGTTGAAGACAAACAGAACTCATCAATGTCAAAGTTATGATGTATGATTCAAGACTATTAGAGTATTACACATCGACAATGAACAAAGATTCGTCTAAGCTAAGCTGTTTCCATTTCTCATTTTCATTTCTTTATGAGCCCGGCAAGAAAGAAAATAATACTCTGTTTTAAAGATTGGTTTCCTCCAACAAGGATTCATCTTAGCGATCTTTAACACATATTGCTTGTCCGTTCTAAGCATAACTTGCATGCTTGTGTGGAAGGCTACACGGTGAGTTATTATTAGCATAGCTCAGAGATCAATCCATTTTCTACATAAGATTATGAGTTTTGGAAGCTCAGTTCCTTTTTCTTCTAAGTTATTGATGATGTTTACTGTCATATAGCTTGACCAGACTCTTCAATGTTTCACAAGTATAACTTTGTTCAAACTCACCCGTATATATATATGAAAAGGAAAAAAGAGTAAAGACTAATACTTAACTTCTGTCTTATACATAGACCAAAGATCAATCAAGGGTTAACTCAATTGCTTTAGTTTTTTTTTTCTCGCTGGAAGATAAATTAACTAGTATTATGGTAACGACAATAACGACCAATAATTCCTACAATTATTAGGATGTCACTTAATATTGTGAAGAAGACGAAACAGAGGATTATTAGTTTATTACAGAGCTTTATTAGACAGTTTTTTAGATGGTTGAGATAAGAGTGTGGGTTAAATTAGGGTCTAGTTGAATTTTCTACGTCAATGGCCATGCACATCAATGGAAAATTCACTAATTTGAATTGTCGTGGGAGACTTAAAAATACATATCAAACATCAGCCTCGCTTCAACGAGGACTAACACATGGGATAGATATTGATTAAAAAAATAAAAGATTATTCCATAAGAAAAAGATTGTTCCATCCATATGTTTTCAACAACATAAAGGGTTTGAGTACTTTTCCGATGATCTTTATTGCCATGTATCTCAACCAGACTCCACTGTTCCACAAGTAAACTTGATGTTGCTGTAGACTGTAGTTTTCTTTTCTTTTGGACAAAAGACTTTAGTTTTCTTCAAATTGATCTGTATAGCTTGAAAACTACCCAACAATGCATCAGATAAGAAAGGAAAAAGGAGCATATACGGATACTTAACTTCTGTCTTGCAAACATGTTGTGAAACCAAGACCAATCAAGAGCTAAACAAAATCTCACTTTGAAAATAAGTAAATTAATATTATAGTAACGGTAATAATAACTTCCTACTAAGATTAGGATGCCACTTAAGAACACGAAACAGAGGATTATTACAGAGCTTTTTGCTTCCTCAGTTTTCTTAAAAATAAATTATTTTTGATGATTCAGATAATGTGTTTAGTATATCTGGTTCTTATCAATTAAATCAGAAGTTGAGAATCTTATACGAGAAATAATTTAAATTATCATGGGAGACTTAAAGATCTTTAGATAATCTCCAACAGTTCACTTTATTTTTTCCTTCAAAATAAAGTAATTTTATAATGAAGTTAGATTCTCTATTCAAATAATACGTTATTTTAGAGTAAAAAATAGAATGATAAACAAAAAAAATAGTTTACTCTATTATAAAGTAAAAATAGAGTATCATTTGGAACATTTTTCCTTTAAACTCTATTTTAGAACGAAAATAAAGTGGGTTGGAGATTATCCATCTGGCCTAGCTGATATTAGGCCTTTGAATCAATATTTCTTCATTAAATCATTAGTTTGTAAAATACTATATATATCAAACATCAGCCTAACTTTCAACGAGGACTAACACACGTAATCGATATACTAGTAGATGGACCAGACTGCAATCTCTCATCTAATGGGTTTGACTTGGATCTGACCCTGAAGACAAATCCAGGTGGTTGAGGCATATGCAAAGTTATAGAAGTATTAGTGAGCATACGAAAGATTGTAGACATGGTTGGGCGATCCGCAGGATTTTCTTGAACACATAACAATCCAATGTGGATGCACCTAATGACTTCATTTCTGTCATAATTCTCCTCCATGGCCGGGTCTATCATTTCCAGCAGTGATTCATTGTTCCAAAGCCTCCATACCTATTCACGAAATAATGTTAGACAGCCATGATCATTGCTAAAACATGTAGAAAAGGCATTGGAAATTTACTAACATATGTGACCAAGTTGCTTATTGAGCCGTCTGTCTCGTTGAAACTACTATTCTTTTTTCCACCAATAATCTCCAAAACCAATACTCCAAAGCTATACACATCTGATTTTGTGGAGAACTGTCCACTTGTCACATACTCGGGTGGCATGTAACCGCTATAAAATATAACTTTTTATCAACAACAACACTGACAGACAAACTATAATTACTATGAACAATTACTTACAATGTTCCAACTACTCTTCCTGTGGTAGCTTCAGTTTGGTCCACACTGAAATTTCTGGCCACGCCAAAATCTGCAATCTTCGGGTTCAACTCTTCATCTAAGAGAATGTTACCCGCTTTGAGATCACGGTGTATAATTGTGAGCCGCGAATCTTGATGAAGGTACAAAATTCCACGAGTAATTCCCTCGATAATGTTGTATCGTCTTGTCCAATTCAGTTGACTACTTTTCTTCGGGTCTGGAACATATACCATATATCAACTGGTTAGACAATGAGATCAAGAACTAAGGTTTGGAGAATATAAGCTTATATATAATATGTTCTTACCAAAAAGGAAATGATCGAGACTTTTGTTAGGCAAAAACTCGTAGACTAATATCTTTTCTTTTCCTTTGACAGAAAACCCAAGAAGCCTAACAAGATTCTTATGTTGAAGCTTAGCTACAAGAAACACCTCGTTCTTGAACTCTTCTTCACCTTGTCCTGACTTTTTCGACAGCCTCTTCACAGCAACTTGTGTTCCATTGGGTAACGTTCCCTGTCAATTCATATGATCTTCTTGACTTAATTACCGGAATCTGTTTAGTTCTTGTGTAACATAAATAAGTACAAATACTATACCATGTAAACTTCACCAAATCCACCATGACCAAGCTTGTTATTACTATGAAAATAACTTGTGGCAGCTTCAATTGTTTTAAACTCGAATTGAAGTGAACCTGAAGTTGTAATATCATCCACAGCTGCAGAACAAATGTATACATAATTTATACTAAAAACATTTCTCTCTCAGATCCATAGTCCTTTACCATTACAAGCCTTCCAAAATCTATTTGTAACACAGAAATGGTAACCGTCTGAGAAGAACATAGAGAGGGGAAAAAAACATTTTGAACTTATGCTTTGAAAAACAAGAAACTCACAATCAGTTGTAAATGTTTCGTATGCTTTTCTCCACCTCCAAAGAGCAAATCCTAGAGCAATCACTACGACGGGAACTACGACAATTGCCACAATAGTTCCCGTAGAAATCTTTTTACCATCTGCACGAACCAAAACAAGAACAGAGCATAAAACTATAAACAAGGTTTGATATGGATATTAATCATTTGAACCAACAAAAACTAAGAAAACAAAACATAATCTTACCTTTATCAAGAGGAGGAATATTATCAAAAAGTGCCAAGAACGGATAAACCTCCCAACGAATGAAACAGCTAGGCCTAGAAATAATGCCTCCTTGTCTCCCACGGCAACAAGACCTATACTCAATCACGTCCTGTTGCAGACAATGAGTGCAGTTTTCAAGAGACAAATCTCTACTACACTGCACAACACCGTAAACGTGGGAGATAGACGAATCAAGCTTCTGCGTTCCTGCTGCGTAGTACAAAGTGGAAGCTTGATCTACCAAACTAATCATCAAAGCCTCCCATTTAACATCTAGATCCGTCATGTTATCTTGAAAACTTCTAGTATAGTTCTCACTCCGGAGAACTTCCATACCGAGAGACCCGTAAAACGACCGGTTCGAGTAACGTACAAGACAGAGTGTTCTGTCCATTCTCCAGTCTATACCTTCCATCTGGTTAGTACAATTCCTTAGCAATCTAGCAGACGAAGAGATGATACAATCAGAGCAAGATCGTGTATCAGAACCTGGCGCACACATCCCTAAACCGTATACTCTGTTGGGATCTTGACCCGTTGATGCTGTGTAGAAGTCGTCATTAGCTGTGACGTTAGAAGGAAGAGAAGAGAGCATGAGGCGGCGGTTAAAGTCGTAAGTCCCATTGGGTGTGAAAAAACCAGATCTGTCAAAGCATATGTCTGCAGAAACAAGAACAGAACATAAGAGGACAATCCAGAAGACGACTAACAACAAGTCATACATCTTGGTATTGTCTCTTGTCTCTTGTGTTTGATTGTCTGAATTAAAACTTCAAAATTCTTTAATTGTAATTTATAATACTCATTTTCAATTTCTTCGGCTGTGCGAAGTTGACCAATTATCACTGAATTTTTCAACTTTAAAGTCTTTGGAAGATTGTGTTTCAAAAAAAAAAAAAAAAAAAGTCTTTGGAAGATGATCAGTCTATGTCAATGATGTGACCAGTGAGTTTAAGTCTTTTGGTTATAACTGCCAGGTCAATGGAGTGTATTTTTATATTTTGGTTAATATGTGAAAATAAAGAGAGTATTGGGGTGAATTAATAATTTCTTAAAACTTGTAGAACAGATGCCGTTTTCAACGACGCCACTTCGAGTAGCCACCGGAATTAACCAGCGGGATTATGGACGCCGGAGCTGCAGCTGATGTGGATCTTCCGGTGGATGGCGATTCTTCGACGGCGGAGGAAACTGGTGAGATTAAGACACTACCTGTTTTTTTTTTAGTTTACTGGTGTTGGGTAGTCTTGTTAGGGACTTGGAGGTATAGATTCAGTTTGTTGTTATTTGTTTTTACGAATTTTGCAGCCTTAGATGCTTCCACTAAAGGGAACCGTTACATCTACTCTTGCCTCATGTACTTTTGTGTCTGATCATAGAGAACACCGAGTATGTGTCTGTATATGTTGCTTCATACATTTCTAACTTGAATCTTCTACAAGAACGGCCATGCACATTTTTAATAAGAAATGAACTAATTTGAATTATCATGAGAGACTTGAAATCTTTAGGTCATCCCTCTAGCCTAGCTGATATTAGGCTTTTGAATCAATATATTCTTCATCAATCATAAGTTTGTAAAAGACTATACATATATGTGTTTCAAAAAAAAAGACTATACATATATATCAAACATCAGCCTAGCTTTCAACGAGGACTAACACATGTAATCGATATACTAGTAGACGGACCAGACTGCAATCTCTCATCTAATGAGTTTGACTTGGATTTGACCCTGAAGACAAATCCAGGTGGTTGAGGCATATGCAAAGTTATAGAAGTATTAGTGAGCATACGAAAGATTGTAGACATGGTTGGGCGATCCGCAGGATTTTCTTGAACACATAACAATCCAATGTGGATGCACCTAATGACTTCATTTCTGTCATATTTTTCCTTGATGGTCGGGTCTATCATTTCCACCAATGATTCATTGTTCCAAAGTCTCCACACCTATTCAAGTCATTTATCAAGAAAATAATGTTGACAGCCATGATCATTGCTAAAACAAGTAGAAAAGTTTGATTTGGCATTGGATTTTTACTTACATATGTGACCAAGTTGCTTATTGAGCCGTCTGCCTCGTTGAAGCTACTATTCTTTTTTCCACCAATAATCTCCAAAACCAATACTCCAAAGCTATACACATCAGATTTTGTGGAGAACTGTCCACTTGTCACATACTCAGGAGGCATGTAACCACTATAAAATACAATTTTTTTTATCAGCTACAACAATGAAGGACATATTAGACTTGCTATGGACAATTACTTACAATGTTCCAACCACTCTTCCTGTGGTAGCTTCAGTTTGGTCCACACTGAAATTTCTAGCTACACCAAAATCTGCAATCTTCGGGTTCAAATCCTCATCTAAAAGAATATTACTCGCTTTGAGGTCACGGTGTATAATTGTTAGCCGCGAATCTTGATGAAGATACATAATTCCACGAGTAATTCCCTCGATAATGTTGTAACGTCTTGTCCAATCCAGTTGACTACTCTTCTTCGGGTCTGGAACATATCCCATATACAAACTGATTAGATTATGAGATCATCAAGAACTAAGGTTCCAAGAATATAAGCCTATATATCTTATGTTTCTTACCAAAAAGGAAATGGTCGAGACTTTTGTTGCGCAAAAACTCGTACACTAGTATCTTTTCTTCTCCCTTGACAGAAAACCCAAGAAGCCTAACAAGATTCTTATGTTGAAGCTTAGCTACAAGAAACACCTCGTTTTTGAACTCTTCTTCACCTTGTCCTGACTTTTTAGACAGCCTCTTCACAGCAACTTGTGTTCCATTCGGTAACGTTCCCTGTCAATTCATATGATCTTCTTGACTTAATTACCGGAATCTGTTTAGTTCTTGTGTAACACAAATAAGTACATAGGAAAATACTATACCTTATAAACTTCACCAAATCCACCATGACCAAGCCTGTTATTACTATGAAAATTACTTGTGGCAGCTTCAATTGTTTTAAACTCGAATTGAAGTGAACCTGAAGTTGTAATATCATCCACAGCTGCAGAACAAATGTATACATGGCGTTATACTAAATAAATTTCTTTCTCAAACCGTAGTCCTTTACCATTATAAGTCTTCCAAAATAGCCTTATAACATAGAAATAGTAACCGTGTAAGAAGTACATAGAATAAACACTTTGAACTTGTATTTTTGAAATTAAGGAAACTCACATTCAGTTGTAAATGATTTGAATACTCCTCTCCTCCTCCAAAGAACAAATCCAAGAGCAATCACTACAACGAGAACAACGACAATTGCCACAATAGTTCCCGTAGAAATCTTTTTACCATCTGCACCAACCAAACCCCCCAAATAAATGAAAAATATTGGAACCAACCTAAGAACAGGGCATAAAACTTAAAACAAGGTTTGATATGGATAATGATCATTTGACCTAACAATGATTACAAAACATGATCATACCTTTGTCAAGAGGAGTAAGATTATCGAAGAGGTCCAAGAACGGATAAACCTCCCACCGAACGAAACAGCTAGGCCTAGAAATAATGCCTCCTTGTCTCCCACGGCAACAAGACCTATACTCAATCACGTTCTGTTGCAGACAACGAGTGCAGTTTTCAAGAGATACGTCTTTACTGCACTGCACAACACTGTAGACGTGGGAGATAGACGACTCAAGCTTTCTTGTTCCAGCTGCGTAGTACATAGAGGAAGCTT
>MU110012.1:0-12399 GCA_012274485.2 Sinapis alba | reverse complement strand
TGCAATTATGCTTTCCGGATTTCAACCTATCATACATTCCAAGGACTCAGAATGGTTTCTCAGATTCCCTAGCTAAGGGTGCAAGATGTTTTCATAGATCGCTTTGTTATGTTGGTTGTTCTATTCCAGTCTGGTTACCCAGGCCACCTCAAGTTTGAGTAATAGAGCAGCCGTTTGATGTCAAAAAAAAAAAAAAAAATAAACTATTAGTTTTGTCACATAGATTATTGCGCATGCATCTCTTTGAATTTGGGCTACCATTGAATATGGACTACAAGTATATTAATGTTATAAGATACATAGATCATAAAGATTTGCTAATAGTGGGCGTATACAACAACAATACATATATTTTCATGACACAGAAAATCTTTGTCTCACTATCTATGGACTATGAAGGTAGATTTTATTTATTTTTATTTTAGTTCTGAGGGTAAAAGATAAGGAAAAGGAGAAAGAAACTCGCGAGGAACACGCAACCCACTCCTCTCTGTGTTACTGTCTCCATCATTTCATCATCATCTCTCATTTCTCTTCACCATTCTCATTCTTCTTCTTCTTCTTTTCCCTTTAATTTAATTAAAAAATCGAATAATGCAATTTCGCATTGGAGAAAGTCAGCCACACGCATAAACTTTGATTATATTTACAATATACTTTATTGGAAAAAGCTTAAAGTTATTTTGATTTTCTAGCGTGCAAAAACTCCGCGTGAACTACTTTATCACTTGGTTGTGATCGAATGCGTTATTAGTAATGGGATTGCATGAACTACCTTGTCAATATCATGGATTAGTCGGGCACTTCTCAGTACAAAATCTACAAAACATGTTTACAATTTCAAGTAGCTGGATACAGTATGAGCTATATAACTTATAGTCATTGGTGAAGAGCTATACTTTAATCCTATTCGTGCCATACCTTTCTTATAACTGCGTTTCTGAACCAAAGTTCGATTGAGCCAAACAGTTTTAATATAAACCTTCACGTAGTAATGTTCTTAAGATTTTGAAATACTAATTTAGTTGTATGTAGTAATAGTTTCAAGTTGATAACTATAATTGAGGTGACGTCACGATGAAGTACAAACTGGAATACAATAGTGAAACTTGAACTTGGATTCAGTGGCAGGAAGCAGACATAAACTGACCCCAAGCTCTCACCTAGCTTTAGTGTCTGTCTCTACTACTACATACATTGCGTAAATTACCAATGCTTAACTATTATTACTATTCTTACAAGCTACCCAATGTTGTCCAATTTTAAATCGATCATCCAATCCTCATATCATTTATGCATAATCAAATTTCAATCTCTACCGAAAACGTTGGTTTATTTCATTATATATATATATGTTTTCTATAATCAATAATTTTATGCTGTGAAAGGTCGGTAATATATACTACTGCAAGTCTCAGTTTACGAATCTATGTAGACATGCGTGTTTTATATAGAAATTATATACACCTCTTTCAAATTAATTAAATTTGACAAAGAAAAGAAAAAAAAAGAAAAGAAAAAAATCATTTAAAGTAATGAAAGACTTGGTGATATGATTGCCATTTTACTTCTTATCCACATTTAAAGAAATCCCACTTCAAGACTCAATCACTTTAATGATAATAAGCTATATAATACTTTTTGAATTTCTAGAATTATCTTATTTATAAGACTTCTGCCTCGTTTTATCAAACAATTGAAACCACTATATATATATACACGTAAATGAGCAAGCAGAAGTTCATCTGCCTCCTCACTCTTAGTTGTTACTTTCGTTTCTTATGTACAAACAACTATCTCTTTCTCTTCCTATAATGTAAGTAGCTTTATATACCTGGCCCTTGAAGCTATATGGAGTTGATGCAAGAGAAATGTAATGGGGGAGTAACACTTGCTGGAGAAGCAGGGCACGTGCGAGCAAATGAGATTGATCTATAAATGTTGATCATATTTTCGCACGTGTTCTACTACTCCAACACGTGTCTCTCTCCGCTCCCGACTATTATATGCAATCGTCGCAGGTGATGAGGAGAATTTTCTTAAGCGATATGAGTTAAAATTTATTGGACAACGTTTTTTTTAAAAAAATATTGGACAACTTCATATGTACGTTTACTATATATAACGTAGATATAGATATATAACGATTTAAAGTAGGCACTGATAATTACTCTAATTTTTTTTTGTCACTTTTGTTGGCAATGTTACGCAATAACAGTGTACACGAATTGGCATGGAGAAAGGATACATGAGATATTGTAATGCATCGATACACATACTATACATATGTCTATATCGTGATCTCTAAAAATTGTAATGGTAAAGTTAGAGATATATTACTGAACTAAATGATTTCTCCCTGGATGGTATTTGAAACTGCGATAGATATAAGTTGAAGAGATTCCTCCCCAATTAAAATGTTTAAATATAATTATTCTGTTCTATAATATGAATATCGGAATATTCAAGTTTCAAGACTGCTGTTAACTCTGACAAAAGACTGTTTTCTTACGTATTTCTCTGTATAATATATATATATATACGTTTTTTTTCATTTGTAATTTTTTTGTAAAAGCGATTGTTTTGTTTTTATTGGGAAAGAGTTAACAATAAAGATAATGATATGCTTACGTCATTGTTATAAAAATCCATGCAAGCGTGTAATTAGTAAAGTGGAGTAAAAGATGTCATAAAAAAGGTAGAGTAGAGTAAAAAGAAAGGTGGATTCCCTTAAAAAGAGGGGGACTTTCTCTCTTTCACTCTCACTGCCACTAAACTCCACTTCTGTCTCTTTCTTCAGTAACAGTTGGATAAATATAGACATATAGCCATCATATTGTAATGAAAAAAAAAAAAATCACCGTTAGACCACGGAAGTAATATTGTTGTCATGTACTTGGGGAGACAGCAAAAAAAGTACACTGGAGGATACAACTTTGTAACGAATTACAGAAGACTGACTCAAAGCGAGACAAACCAAAACCAATATCAAGTTTATCGAGGCAGCTATAGCCTATAGATATAATGGAACTGGTAAATTACATTGATGCAGTTGACTAACAAATTATTGAAAAAATAATCAAAATTACAATAAAACAATTTAAAAATATTCAGATTACTTAGAAATTTTCGAAATACTCTTAGATGAGTCCAGACTCAAATTTGAGAGAATTAATAAACCCACTACCCAAAAACAATTATAGTATAGATGGGCCCATAGTGGGCTCATTATTTAGTTTAATCAAAGCCCAACATCTCGTCCCACGGTTTTTCACCTGTCGTCCCAATTCGTCGGCATTTTTTATCAATCACTCACTCTCTTCGCCGGACTTCGTTGCTTTCAATTATCCAGATACGCGTATACGATCCTAGCAGCTCTTACGATAGATTAGTTTTAGGACTTAGGCCATCGAGATTCAACCTTGAAAATTTTGAACAAATCTCTCATTGGATTGTTACCCACCACCTGTTTGATGAAATGTCTGAATGAGAGAGTTAAAAATTCAGGATGTTGATTCTTCTTCTAGGTTTTGTTTTCTTATGTGAATGCAGCTCACTGCTACTCTTTGCTTGCATCATTTACGTGTTACAGGTGTGAGCCTTGGTCTTAGATAGTGTTGATGATTAGTGAAAGTTAAAGAGTTTTCTTCTTAGTTCTTTTGAATTCCTCTAAATATGTTTAAGGCTTTACACTTTTGTTTCTCTTTGCAGACTTATATAGAGTAAGAGAGTAAGAGAGTAAGAGAGAGAGAGAGAGACAAAGATGGTGATTCCACCAGCTGTGAGACCACCACGTCTCTTCGACTACCTCAAACCTTACGTCCTGAAGATGCACTTCACAAACAAGTTTGTTCACGCCCAAGTCATCCACTCACCAACAGCCACAATGGCTTGCTCTGCTAGCTCACAGGAGAAATCATTGAAGGAAACAATGGAGGTCACACGCGACGTAGCTGCTGCGTCAAAGATTGGTAAAATCCTTGGGGAAAGACTCTTGATGAAAGATATCCCAGCTGTTACTATTCACATGAAGAAAGAGCAGATGTATCATGGTAAAGTCAAGGCTGTGATTGATTTCGCCAGGGAAGCTGGTGTCAAGTTGCTTTGAGGATCCATGTAAGCAAACCAAGTTCATGTTGTTATTTCTAAACATTGTCGTTTCAGACAGATTGAGATCAGATTGGTGTCAGAATGAAAGCCTTGCTTTAGCTCATTCTATAAGCTTAGACTATTGAAATGATACTATAAACAAAGCAATAAAGAAAGAGATTATATTCTAAAACCAAAGTAGACCGAGTATATACAATCGGGTATTCGGGTCGACCCGTGTGTGTCTTCCTCGCGGACCAGACTTGTTGAACTTAAGTCACGAGTGCTCTTGTCTTCTTCATCTTTTGCCTGGACTTTTTGCTTCGAGTTAAGATCAATCGAGAACAGATGGGAAGATGTTTAACGAAGAAGGCGTTTCTGATTCAGAGTCCGATCCTGTTTCTTCATCTCCTGATCTCCTTCTCCTCCGGTTAGTCCCAAACCTTAGGGTTCTTGTGATTAACATTTCCATTTGATCCGTTTGTTAAAATGTGTATCGTAGATATGGATTCTATCACTGAAAGTCTCAATCTTTTTGTTGTTTGGATCATCTTGACTCGCCTGATTGCGCTTTGTTCCCCAGCTTGTTGTTTGTCATATGGGTTCAATGTTCGCTTTTAGATTGGTCTATTCATGAAAGTGGAAGTCTTTGCAATAAAAAAATATCAAAACTATTCAATTTGAGTGAAATGCTCTGTTTTTGGATCATCTTGATTAGTCTGATGCAAACCAAATTGATTAGAAACTGAGTTTTGCGTTTTGTTCATGTGGGTTCACTGTTAGTTTTGAGATTCGTCTATTCATGAAAGTGGAAGTCTTTGCAATAAAAACTTATCAAAGCTGTTCAATTTGAGTGAAATGCTCTGTTTTAAGGGGATGATGCACTTTGCTTAAGAATGGTATGTTTCCAGGTGCATTGAAGCCGGATTCGAGAGGAGTATGCGTTTCTAAAGGAGGAAGGTTTCCACCATATGAATCAGCAGGAAAGCCTCCTAACTCCGTTGGTAGAGGATCCAAGGATCTAACTATGTGCTGTGTGTTCCGTAAAAAGACATGTTGCTCTCCTGCTCAGACCAACCCAGCTTTCGTAGCTGTCAGACACTTGGCTACCTATGGAGAAGCTAGTCAAGATTGTCTGCATTTGTTCGAGTTATTAGAGTGTTCAATCTGTAACCTGAACGTCGGTATTCAACCAGGTCCTCCTCGCATCTGCGCCTCGTTTTGTGACAAAGTTTTTGAAGCTTTTAAAGACGCATACTTCGCCAGTAATGCACTTACACAGGTAAAGAGTAATAAACAAACACATGGACTTTTGTTTTCTGTGGGGTTTGTAAGGATCTAATGGCTTCGATATGTGATTAGACGATTGTTCCCTGTGGAGTAAACGACGACATCATCTGCGTGAAGGCCTCAAATTGGGAGTCTAATGGCACATCCTTCTGCGAAGCAGCTGGTTTTTCCGTTTCTAGAGAAGAATTGTGTTACGGAAGCAAAGCAAGTCTAGAATCAGTGGTGGAATCATGGTCAAGAGACTCGAAAAAGAAGACCTCTTTCAAGACTGAGACTTTGTCATGTTTCAAAGATCTTCTGCAGTGAGTTCGTGTAATGACAACGATTCAGAAGGTTTCTTTGGGAGTGTCGTTTCTTGTTGCAGGAATGTTCTTGATCTGGTTTGATGGTCTTTGTCTCTTCTCTTCTAAGTAAGCCTCTAAAGTAACACTTCATCGTGTTACTAATACTTGCTTTACCTGCTACAGGCAATGGGATAACCGTAATCAGAAGCAAAGGCTAGCTGCGATACAGAGAGCTGCTAGAAGATTGGGAGGGGATGTGAACGAGGATTCATACAGTGCAGCTTTAAATAGAAGAATAGTTCAAAGTTGATTTCCTTTTTTTTTTACTAAGAACAAACTTAGTAAGCGTATGGAAAGATGTTTAATTGCAAAAGCCATGAACTAACTTGTTCTTGAAGTCGAACCTTTACTCTGTAGAGGCTTGTCTCTCAAGTAAAGTTTTGCCAAATGCTAGAAGTGTATTGTGTTTGAAATGTGGTACCTTGATGATATGCAAAAAAGGTGTAACTTAAACTAAAAAGGTTGAAAGAAGCAAGAAGAGACTATCAAGGAGATACAAATCTTGAGAAGCAGAAGACAGATCATTCTGCATCTATAGTACTAGATAATCTGATAACTTTCATTGACCGCATTGTCTACAAGTCATGTTTTCGCAAGGTAAGCCCAACACATATACTCCTTTGAGATATAATTTTATTTTAAGTGGGCTTATGATTTGGGCCCTAAAAGCCCGAAAATGGAGATGAAGTCATGAAACCTAAAAATGCGAACGAGCTTGCTCCTATAAATTGATAGACCCTAGCTTCAGTTTCCTTCTTCCTCCGTAACAGACGCCATGGTACGTACTCACTGATCTCCACTCTCCAATCTACATTTCATTTTTTTCCATTTTCTGAGCTTTGATCTGCTAGTTTAAGCAGATGATTGATTCTTCCTTAGGTTTTCTTCTAGATCTGTAGATTTTGAGTGTTTCTGTTCTGTAATTATCGTTATTTGTATGGTTTTGATTCATGTTGTTGTTGTCGTTGTTGTAGGGTATCGATCTTATCGCCGGAGGTAAGAGCAAGAAGACCAAAAGGACAGCTCCAAAGTCCGATGATGTCTACCTCAAGCTTCTCGTCAAGGTTAGTTAAATCTCTATGACTAGTTTTGTCTGAATCTCTTATGATTTGTTGTCTGAATCGTATTATTGGCAGCTATACCGGTTTTTGGTGAGGAGAACCGGAAGCAAGTTCGACGCTGTGATCCTTAAGAGGCTTTTCATGAGCAAAGTCAACAAGGCTCCTCTTTCACTCTCCAAGCTCGCTGAGTTCATGAAGGGCAAGGTTTGTTTTCCTTAAGTCTCACTCTATTGTGTTTTAGAATGTGATTAGTTTTCTTTCTTTGGATCTGCTTAAAAACGGTGTTTTTTTATTATCTTACTTTAGGATGGTAAGATTGCTGTGTTGGTTGGGACAATCACTAATGATTTGAGAGTGCATGAGATTCCTGCCATGAAGGTTACTGCCTTGAGGTTTACAGAGAGGGCTAGGGCTAGGATTGAGAAAGCTGGTGGTGAATGCTTAACCTTTGACCAGCTTGCTCTCGTTGCTCCACTGGGACAGAACACGGTTAGTAATAATTTGAAAAATGAGTTGCCTTTTTTTATTCAAATGCTTTGAGGTTTAGTTTATGAAGTTGAGATGTGTTGATGTGTTGTGGTGACAGATTCTCCTTAGAGGACCCAAGAACTCTCGTGAAGCAGTGAAGCACTTTGGTCCAGCTCCTGGTGTGCCGCACAGTCACTCGAAGCCTTATGTTAGGGCTAAGGGAAGGAAGTTTGAGAAGGCTAGAGGAAAGCGAAAGAGTCGTGGTTTCAAGGTCTAAGAAAACATTATCTACGGTTTCGAGGTTGTTGTTTCCTTATGGTTGCTGCTGCTTTCAGAATCGAGTTTTTTGTAGACCACTCTTGTTACTCTTTGCCTTTTGCAGACATTGTTTTGAGTTTTCCGTCTTTCTGTTCTAATCTACAATTGAATGTTTTGCTTGTTAAACATTTTAAGACTTTCAACATGCTATTTAATATCAACTCAGTTTCATGACAGATTCGTCTTCTAGATAAACAAAAGGATAATATTAATCACCAGACAGATGCGCAAACTAGAAACTAGATCAAAGAGCGTTGTTCTGAAGTAAAAAAACTAGTCGAAACTTGCATTCAAAAATTTGAGCAATTCATTTCTCTTGCTCTCTCTGAGCTTTGTCCTCTTTGTACTTGTCAACCTTTAGCATAATCTATAAACCAAACACACAGAAAAAGCATGGAACGTCTATTGTCAAACAAAACAAAAGATTAAAGAGAGTATTGACTTACTTTTTTCCCAGAGACAGCACTTCTACGCTCACCATCTTCCTTGTCCCGACCCAAAAACTGAATCAGAAAACAGAGGAATCACACTGTATGTACTAGTCTTAGTACCTTTGATAGTTTAATAGGCCCGCTGCTTCCTTCTCCTTCCCCTTTCTACACAACACTCACATTGTCATGACCAAAAAGGAAATTCAATAATGTTCCCGTGTTTATCATGTCACAGAGACATGCAAACGAAGTATTATAAGTAACTTGTCATCTTGATGAAAGAAGAAGAGTCTATCGTAATAGTGAGACTAAATGCCTCACCTTTCTGTCTCTGTTCTTATGCTGTTTATGACGATGACTCTTGCTTCGTTCTATATGTAAGAGAAGAGATACATTTGGAATAATTAGAGGGCTTAATTGTGTAGCAAAAGACTTTAGTGGTGCTTTAATATAAAACAATTAAAATAAGGAGTTTTATGCAGTTCAACAATCCTTGCTTACTGGGTTGGGCCAGTACGGAGTTTGGGGCCCATATGTTTAATTGCTAGTTTGCTACTTTCCTAAACGCCTAACCAAATAAAAATGTTTTAATATTTGAACCCATGATCACTAAATTCAATTTATTGATTACTCAAAAAAAAAATAGATATGATATATCTTGAAACATGTCCTAAATGAATTATATGCACATGTTGTGTCTAGGGTTTCATTTTTACTTAATTAGTAACATATATATAAAGATTTACTAATTGATTTTTAATAAATTAATCACATATATACCGGAAGATTTAACATGAATTTACAAAGCTAATCATATACTCATTTACAAAATCCTCAAGGTTTATCATATCCTTCTCTTGAGTAAAAAGCACAGATACATACATACACGATTCTAGTTAGACTCAGTCTTAAACAGAGCTTTCCGGAGAAGCAGAAGGTGAAACCGAAGGGGAGGCCGATGGAGAAACCGAAGCGGAGGCTGATGGAGAAGCTGAAGTAGTGGCTGAAGGAGTAGCTGATGTTGAAGCTGTAGGACTGGCCGATGGAGAAGCTGTAGGAGTGGTCGATGGAGACGCTGGAGTAGCCGATGGAGAAGCTGAAGGAGAAGATGATGGAGAAGCTGAAGGAGTAGCTGAAGGTGAAGCTGACGGTGAAGCTGATGGAGAAGCTGAAGGAGTAGCTGAAGGTGACCCTAAGCCACTGGTTTCAGTGACGGCAGAGACTGAACCTGGGGCAGCCGCTGGAGAATCTGACCCTGTTGTGGTCGAACCGGAACCGAGTTCTGTAGAATTTGTCGAGCCCGGTTCGCTTGAACCGGTAGTTGTGGAATTGGTGGAACCGGCACCAGTTGCTGAACCGTTTCCGGCGAAAAACCCGGGGACGTAAGGAACACCTTTACCCGGAATCCAAGTGTCACCCTGTATATACTTAGCTGGAGTATATTCAACAATCTCTTCTTCACTCAACTTCTTGATTCCTGCCCAAGTAACCCGGTTAGCCACAGCTGCACCCGGTCCAGTATTCCTCACCTCCGAATAAAAAAGCGTGTCAAGACCAAAGTTCCCTTGCCACTGAGACCATCCTTCACCCGGGATAAAATCCGGTATAAACGTCTCCATAATGATAGTTTTTGAATACTCTTTCCACGGCCTTCCAAGATAAGCTTTACTAGTTTCCTTGACTGCCAAGTAATCTGCTTCGCCAGCAATAGTACACCCTTGGAGCACAAACCCTGTGGACTCCCTCGGATCTTTACGTCCGTGGGCGGTTATAGGACACGCCTGGTTAGGGAGTGGCTTCCTTACTAGTAATGTACAGTTCTGTAATACTGCGGCTGCGTCTCCAAAGAGGAAATCTATTGTGCCTGATATAGTACAGTCTCTGTAAAACTGACGGTGGGAATGTGCGTAGAGAGTGTCTTGGTAACCATCAAATCTACAGTTGTAGAATATGGATTCGTCTGATAGAACTCTAATAGCAACAGCTTGATAGTTTATAGCCCCGGCTGTGTTCTCGAAACCCATGTTCTTGGCAATGAAGTTGTCTCCAACGATTGCTGCAACAATGGTGAGGCTCGTTGGTCAAATTACATAGTGGTAATAAGAGAAACCACTTAAGGTAAAAGCAATACAATCTCAAATGATTTTTAGATCATATTTAAAAGAAAATTAACAATATATTTAGAAATAATAATATGATTACAAAAACTAAAACTACATCTATCTATATATATCTATATATATATAATATTAAAATTATAAACCCTATATAATATTTTTAGACGTCTAGAGATTTTGGACTATGTTACACTGCTCCACTTAGAACACCCTTATCGCAGCACTTTAGTGCGTTTCTTAATGTGGGGGCTCACATAAACACTAAAATCCGGTTACAAAAGTTACCAAATAAGAAACAATTTTACAATGTTTCTTGCACTGTTCGCAGACCCCACTAATACGTGGTGGCCCATTGGTCTTTTTTAAAAAATTAGATAAAGAAAAAAAACTAAATTTGAGATTTTAGGGATAATGATGCTCTTAGATATGATATAAAAACGGATAAAAGATATCTTAAGAATCCTTACCAACGGTAGCTGTACGGTATGTGGTAATACCGTCCTTGAAACTTTTATTACCGGAAATGATGGTTTTGTCGGGGCCATCACCAATGAAAACAAGATTTGGCATGGTCCTATTCACCTGAACATATTCTTTATAGATTCCAGTTTTAATATGAACCACGAAGGTCGCATTATTCCTCTTCGGGACATTTTGCAATGCCTCGTTGATCGTCTTGTACTGACCACTTCCGTCCTGAGCCACAACCATATCTGGTTTGACCTCAGACAATGGAGCATTCAAGAGCCTACGCACACGCCCATCCACCCACGAAGGAAACTCTTGAGACAGCAGCCGGCGACTATTCATCTCTGGCAACTCCATTTGTCCAAAGTAATTCAACATCTCACTGACCATTGCAAGCCCATTATGTGTTAACTGAACTGCGGTTTTCAATGCCTTCTTCATCGTCTCACCTGCATCACCTTGTGTCCCTTGAAACCCATCGAGACAAGTTTGCTCATGACTAATCGTCGCGCTGAGCCAAATCTTTAGCTTAATCAATGCGTCGTCAACCTTGTTAATAAATAAAATAAGTCACACATCCACATTGGAAAAATAATTAATTAAAACCCACTCTGTTTCATTATACATGATGTTATAATGTTTTGGAAGAAAACACAAAGATTAAAAAATTGAACTTTTAAAAAGCACTTTTAAGAATATAGATTAAAAATAATATAATCAATAATAAATAAAATTGTATAATTTAATTAGTTAAACATTTTTTTAATAAAGTTAAAATTGACATATAAATATCAAAACGTCATCTATTATGAAACAATCATTTTTTTTCTAAAATATTACTTCCTCCATTTTATATTACTAGGCATTCTAGATTTATACTTCATATATTTCCAAAATAAAAACACAATTACTTATACACCTAACTATATTTCAACCAATGAAATAAAATAAAATGAAGAATCTTATTAATGAATTTTGCATTAAAACTCTAAAACGATACTTATTTTAAAACGAAATTTTTTTCCTACAATGACAAGTAATATAAACGAAGGAGTATTTATTATAAAACAGAGAGAGTATATAAAAGGATCAAATCATTTTATTTTAGTTTTAAATTAGAAAGTCAGTATGGATTTTACAAACCTTGTGAAACTCGAACCTTCCCAACTCCTCAAACGATTTACTAAGCTCGCCGATTGCGTAATCCATAAGCTCCTTGCATTGATCTAAAGCCATCTTTGTCCTTGGATCCTTTTGTAGCTCAATCATAGTCAGTGACTTTTTCCCCACGTTACTTAACTGTTTCATCGTTGCATTAAACGCTGTCCTCACTAGCTCCAAAGGGTCCGATGTGTCCTTTGCATCTTTCCTTAGAGTATCTTCACAAGTCTTCTTGTAATCAGTTGGAGCGCACACATCTTTGATGGCTTTAACCGAAGCCGTGATCTCTTCTTTAGTTCCGTTATCGTTATTGACGCTAACGCCGATGGTAACGGCGACAACCATAGAGACAAGAAGAACAGATGAGATGGACATAACAACGTACCTCCTTTTCCTCTTAGAATCATCGTCGTATGATCCGAAAGCCATTTTTTATTGTTTTTTTTAATAATTTTTTTTATTTGTTTTATTATAGACTCCTTTTACGAAGCTTACGTAGCCTCCTTAGGAGTGTTTATTTTGCATAATTTTGAAAATATTTTACAGTTGAGAGTTTTGTTTCCGACAGATAAAGAGGTTCGTAGTTTTTGCTTGCTATGTTTTATGAGGTTTGGCGGGAAAGTCGTTATGCTTATAATATTGTGAGAGACAG
>MU110009.1:0-12418 GCA_012274485.2 Sinapis alba | reverse complement strand
TTTCGAGAAAATGTGATAAGTAGTCGTCCTGATCTATACCGAGATCAGAAGTAGTATTCATCTCATGCTCAGGGTACAACGTTGATTGGAGGAAGGGATCAAATTCAGCTAGAGTGTTTATCAGAGATGCATTGGAACTATCCTCTTCATTGCGAATCTGCTCAGAGAAGCCACTAGAAAAGCTTGTATTAGCACTCAAGGTACCTTCCATGGAAGCAGACAAAACTTCTTTCATGGAAGTGGCCTTAGCCGCAACTTTGTTCAAAAGCCTTGATGTAGAACTTGATTTCTTAAAACGTTTCTTGCAACTCAAGGAACCGTTCTGAATAGCCTCAGGAACCGTGTTGAGAGTACCGGAGGAAGGAGGGCGAGACATGGAAGGCATTGAGCTTGACCGGGAGTATTGCTTGTCGGAACTAGATGCATCTAAGGAATGCAAATTCTCAGGGGACGTGGTGACATGAGTAGGGTTGGTATTAGAAGCTAGTGGCTTGTGAGTCAAGGGATCAATACCCTGTTCGATCAAACGCTTTTTGAGATGTGTGTTCCAGTAGTTCTTGACCTCATTGTCTGTTCTTCTAGGTAAATGTCTCGCTATGACCGACCACCTAAAGACATGAACAAATGAGATGTTGTTATACGATCAAAGACCAAAAGTAAAATGATTACATTTTAAGAAACTTTTTCATGGAAGAAACAAACTCAAAATGATGATCATTGGAGGACCCATACTTACTTGTTTCCACGAGAAGCATGAAGCATGATGATAATCTGTTCCTCCTCTGAACTAAACTCGCCTCTTTTGATCTCAGGTTTTAGGTAGTTAGTCCATCGCAGTCTACAACTCTTTCCACACCTTTGCAACCCTAATAATTAAAACACCATATTCAACATCAAATCAAATACTAAACAAATTAACATATATGTTTTAATAGATATTAACCAGCTTTTTGAGGAATGTCGCGCCAGCCTCCTTCTCCATGTTCATGGATGTAAGTGATGAGTTTCTTATCTTCCTCGGTGGTCCATGCCCCTTTCTTCAGCCCTTCTCCCACACAACATGGCTTTCTTGACATTTTTTCCCCGATATATATTGAAAACTAATGGGTAAAGTTTCATATAACCTCTCACACAACACACAAGGAAATAAAAATGTAGAGAAAATTATACTTGAGGAAAGTAAAATTGATCAATAGGATTTTTTGTTTGTTTGTGTGTTTCTAACAAGATAAGAAGGAAGTAGATCGGTTGATGAGAACTCTGATGCATCTGTATATGAAACTAATCGAGAAACGCTCTTGGATCTCATCCACAGAGCTGCTAGATGTTTTCATGTTTTTTTTCTCTCGTAAACTCCAAGATTGGTTTTCTATATGTATTTGCAATATTATAACACTAAGATCATAATAAAGAAGCTCATGGAGGAGTAAGAGGCGTGAATTGTGATGGTGGTGAAGTTACGAGCTATAACCCTCTATATATACACGTACATGCTCAGGAGTCAGGATGTTGATAGTATTCAAGAAAGCGATAGACCCTAAATGGGTGAAAACATGTTCATTGGGGAATTTTTTATTTAAGAACCGGTTTTTAACTTTTGTTAAGAATTTCTCCCTAAGAATTTTTTAGTGGAGATGATTTGATGACTCAACGTCTACAGATTAAAACATATTTTAATCAGATGAATAAGTATTAGTTTGTGGGTTCGATGTTTACCGGTTATAACAATAATACTAAATATGTATAATATAATAGATTAAATATCATGGTTTACAAATAATAATATTTATATTATTCTATTTTTATAGAATTTATACTATAATATATAAGTTATTATAGTTCATAAATAATATTTTTTTAATAATTTATTATTATCATATTATATTTATTTAAATGAATATAAAATAATTGTCACGGTTCTACTGAACCTAGAACATAGAATTTAAGCGGCTGTCTAAAACGATATTTGGAACATAGATATTTTAGTAAATATATTAATGATTATTTAAATTGATCAAGTTGAATGATTATTTAAATTGATCAAGTTGTTAAAGTTAGCTCGTAGTTATTTTAAATAATAAGATTTTTTGCAAATTGATAATGTATATTACTACATCTTGTTATACATATCAATTTTGATGTATTTTGGCTAAGAAATTACAGTCTGGTTCTAGAAGAAATATACTACATTTATATCACCTCACCTAAGTGTACAAGATTCTTGCATAATCGTTTATCATATGACAAACAAACTGGAGTTGGTTCAGTGACATTAAAATAAAATGTAATTCTTAGTATATAATTGAATGAAATGAAAGATCCAATGTGGATAGTGGGAGAAGAACAAAAAATAGCATCAAGATCCAATTGTATTTTTTTCATATCCCATTGTATTATATATGCGCAAATATTTATGTAAGTTTATTAAGTATTTGGTTTATATCAAATATAACAATTAATTATTATATATATCAGACATTTAAAACTTAAATCTATTTTTATAAACGCAAAAGCCAAAAAAGAAAAGAAAAAACGTGGCATTAGGACTGTAGAAATAGTGAAGCGAGAAAGCGATAGACATTATTGATCTTTTTTTGGTAAGGATAGAGACATTATTAATAAAAAAAAAGCTTTGATGACATTATTGATGATCATTGAGAATTGAAGGGATATTGTAACATCACGGGTTATTTTCGACGTAGGTCCTATTTGTTTGCCACTCTTGTCTTTTTTTTTGTGCGACGCCACTCTTGTCATTGTTCTATCATTGTTCGTCTCTTTCTCTTACGCATATTCCCATTTCCCCCTCTCTATTATATTTCATCTCTTTATATATTTCTTAGTTTTTTTAAAAAAATTTAAAATTGATATATCTTTATGTCTCTTGGGGTTCTCAACGTAATCTTCACCTGTTAAAACCCACCCTGATGGTCGTTTTCTAAAGATAGATTTGTTACTGAAATAGTAGACAATGTTTTCAGCTATGCAACTAGACATGTACTACTAGGTTTTTCTTCTTCCCTAAAACTTTGGAGGGACATATGCATTTATTAAGAATTTTCATAAAATTATCTTCAATATTTTCGTGGGTCTATGTTTATATAAATTATTTTAATTTTTTTTGAAAACCAATTATAATGTTTCACTTAGAAGCCAGTAAGAGCATTTCCAACAGTGTTATTTTACAAAGTATCTTAACATTAAAATTTTTTTTCTCAACTTTTAAAAATTCTTTCTCCATCTGTCATATTTTTAATAGTAATTAATTTTATTAATTAAAATATTTATTTTTACTTTTTAGAACTTTAGATGAATTTTTACAGTTAAGAATGCTTTTAGAGCACCTCCATCAGTTAAAGCTCATCAAAATTTCAAAGATAAAAAAATATTAATATTATAATCATTTATTTGTGTTTCATTTTATAAAAAATAGATAAAGCATTTATTTTCCGTCAATGAGTGATATCTGTCTCGAGAGTATATAGACAGTTTCTTAGGAATTTTTGCACTTTTTCTTTCATAATTTTGTTATTTTTTTTCTAAAATGTTAAGAACTCCTCTTGATATTATTATTGGAGGTGCTCTTGTCCAACTTTTGACTAAGCATATACTACAACTTTTTATGCCTCTTAATCACATATAGATTCCTTAATAAGCATCTGGCTGATCTATATGAACAATGAAAACCTTAAGACTCAAAACTCATTTGAGAATGTTATTCATTGGCTCTTATACGTATCCATCTATTATGTATATTTAAAGCCAAAATAAAAATAAAATCTGAGCGTTCAACGTTCAAGTGGCCTCAACATGTCCCCTATATTTTATTACTATAAGTTTATCTCGCTAACTAAAACTCATCACCATCCTTTCACAAACCACATAACTCGGGTTGAATTTGTAACTTTTTGTTGTTGTTTACTCATATTCTTAACTATATTTTCTCAAGACAATTCCTTTCACATTGCCTTTTTTCTTTCTTTGTTAACTTTTTGGTGACGTTTCCTATTTTATATACTTGGACATGTTGTCTTTTGGGGATTCATTTGCCTGTCATCGACTCACTACCTCAGTTATGTGTCTAGCATTTTTGACAATTTATTTGGTCCTTAAATACGAATATACTTTTTGTTATACTAAGCACCACATCACAAGAAGTTGATATATATATATATATATTTTTTTTTTGAGTTGATATTTTTGTTTACCTTTATATCGTGATTAAAAACACTTCTTCACGACTAATAGTATAGTTTCGTTCTCAAAGCTACTACTGATACTGAATCCGGACGTAAAATTAGGCATCATTAATAACGTTATAAAACTGCAATTATCGGAATTTGATTAGGATTCTTAGTTACGGTACACGTAAACTCTGTGTATTGAGAACTGAAACGAACAAGATATATGTACACTCAAATCTTATAGGAGTTATAATATTTATTAATGTTAGTAGGGAAATGAAGTACCAAATATTTGAAGTAATTAAGTAAGTGTTATAATACCCCACTTCTAGTGGCTATTATAAGTTTCATTTTAATATCGAAATGAGAAGTTTGAGTTAATATTTTCTAAACAACCACCTTGGACTATCACATCGTGTCATTGTGTATATAATAAATGCAATTCTTTTAAATAGTCAATTTTCAAATTTTTATTATAATAAAAATTTCAAAGAAAAAAAGAGAAAAATAGATTTTATTAAAAAAGCAAAAGATCATTCTTTCCCTTGTTTTATAGATAAAAAAAATAAAAATTATTTTTTTTATTATACTTTTGAATTATATATTTTAAATTCAAACTTTTTAAAAATTTTGTTTTTTGATTTTTTTTTAAAAAAATCTTTTTAAAATTTTCATATAAAATTCAGTTTTGAAACTATTTTAAAAAAATAATTTTATCTTTTTTTTTTTAATTTTTTAAATCTTACCTCTTAACTCTAAATTTTAAATATATATTAATTAATTTTAGGGATATAAATGTATTTTTATCGTTTAATAAAATTTATTTTGATCATTTTTCTTTTGTGAACTATTTTTATGAAAAAATAAAAAAAACTATCATATGAAACTTCGCTTAGAATATTGTTTGTAATATGTTTGGTTCATCATTCATTTGCCAGTGAATTAATTAGATTAAAATAAACATAAGAAGAAAATGAATTTTGTTTTTGCAAGTTGAGCTAAAGCCCAAAACGTGGGAAACAACCACTCACCCCATAATAAAATCGAAGACGCTTTTGTTTTGGATTGTACCTTTTCATATTAAACAGTTTTAAATAAGAACGAATATTTTCTACTTTTTATTTTGGAAGGAATTTAACGACCGTGGATCACTGGTTTCTGTTGTGCTGTCAGTGGTCACAATTATTTTTATTTTTTTGAAAAGAGGTCACAATTATTTTTCTTTCTTTCATAATGGTAGTATTAGATAATGTTTAGGAACCATGCGCAGATTAGATATCACTCTGAAAAATAATAAAAAATAGAACAAAAAATAATTATTATATTATATAAATAATGGAATTAGAACATATCTTACGTATTCATAATATATTATAAAAGATATATTGGAATTTATCAAATTTCGTACGGGGCAACTTCAATTATTCTCATCAATATTTTGATTATATATATATATAAATAATATTTGTGATTGTATTCCTTATCTCTATCGAAAATATGTATTTTTCATTCCGGATTAAATTATGTCAATAATACCACACATCTCTTTATTAATTCCACTGGTCAAAATATTTTTTTTAAAAATAAAATAATCAAATAGAATAGAAATAAACTTGAAATGAATAATTTGATATTTTTATTTAAGATTTTAAATTTCATTTGCAGATAATGTTTTAATAATTATCATTTGACATATTTCTATGTGTTTCTTCATTTGCGGATAATGTTTTAATAATTTTGATCTTTTAGTTTCACAAATAAACTTATGAATGAACTTTTTTTTTTGGATAAAAAGGATTTTCAACTTACAAATAAACTTATCCTTTACAAGCACATCAACCAAAAGTTTTGGAAAATATGTCATGTTCAAATACACCAGATGCGGTATACAACTGTGAATGAAAATCCTTTTCACAAAAAGTAACGAAAGAAACGAATAAATAAATAAATAAATTTCCCACTAATTTATGGAATCCCTAATCATTTTTCTTTATTCAGTCAAAGAATATTGTGCTTTCTTAATGCTGTCATTTTCCTGTGTATTACGACCTGAACTAGCTATTTCCTGATTCATGAACAGAAATTAAACGGGAAAACATCAGAAAGAGGGACCCGTCATTTGATAAAAACTTTATGATATCAATTACGACACCTTTCGTAATTCATAGGTAGGTATAATTTTTCGAGAAAAAAACGATTTAATTAACCCAAGGTTGGTTTATCCAACATGTCTTCATTAACTTTCTACAACTCTTAGTTACACAAACATGAAATACCAGAATAATAATTGGTCATGTCCTACGAACATGTTATATATATCAGTAACACAATATGAACTGTCGATATTATAGACAGATTTGGTGAATTTGGATTGGCTAAAGACCACACCATCAAGATCTTCTTTTGAGACGAAAACAAATGTATAATTGTTAAATAATGTATAATTGTTTATCATACACTAAAGTTCATGGACGAGTACTCTCAAGATCGCCACTAGCTAGTAGCATAGAACGAATCTTGTTTTGTGAGTTGTCGAGAAAGCGTTTGGTTACGAAACAAACGGCTACGTAAAAGAGAAAGCTTGTCCTTATGACAACAAAGAGGAACTTTGTGAGCGCGATGGAGAGTTTTAGGATCAAAACTTATCATCATTTCTGAAGCTTTCATACTGTACATAGAAAGATAATACACGAGACAGAGACAAAAAAAAAATCTAGTCTGCTCTATGTTCTGATGATGGAATAGATGGTTCACTTTGCTTTCACATATTAATTAGTTTCCTTTAAAATGGATCTGAGATCTAATGGAGAGGCTAGACAGTACTTTAATACCTCTTAGAGCACCATTATCCCTCTAAGAAATGGGTCTCTTAGAGGGTGGGACCCACAAAAAAAACAAAAAGGGGGCTCTTATGTATGTAAAATAAGAGACCCTCTCTCCTTGTTTCTTACACTGTTTGCGGGTCCCACTGACACGTGGCGGCCCGCAATTGGTTTTTTTTTTTTTTTTTTTTTTAAAAAAAAAATCAAACCAAAAAAGAAAATAAGAACCCCAAAATTGGGGATATGGGATAATGGTGCTCTTAAGGAACTACTTCCTTTTTCTTATTATATAAACATCTCTCTGAATTAATAATTCCGCTAAAGGTTTAAGCCAGAAAACAACATATATATTTGGAAGAACTATTTTCTTATATCCTAAAAGAGACGTGTTTTTTTTTCCTAATCGATTTATATATGGGCAATTCTCTTAAATAGCTTTTTTTAAGTTTTTGTCACAAAAATAGCCTTCAAAAAATAAAATGACCAAAATAAACTTTTTTTTTTTTGAAATTTTGATTTTTTT
Organism: Sinapis alba; assembly: GCA_012274485.2. Lineage (NCBI taxonomy): Eukaryota > Viridiplantae > Streptophyta > Magnoliopsida > Brassicales > Brassicaceae > Sinapis > Sinapis alba. The sequence goes on along the minus strand of MU110009.1, from coordinate 4,889 downwards.
TATTTTTTTTTTGAAATTTGAAACTCTAACCCCAAACCCACCCCTTTACTCTAAACCCTAAAGTCCAAATTAGTTAACCCTAGGGGTATAAATGCATATAAATGAATTTTTTAGCTTCTAAAAAAAACATTTTGGTCATTTTCTTCCTTAAAAGTTATTTTTGTGACAAACAACCTAAAAAGGACTATCTAAGGGAATTTCTCTTTATTATATTATTCTATTATGAAAATTATTACTTAACGATCCTGTAACCATACATAACTGAATTTGAAATGTGAGATAAGCTATTTAAAGTGGAACATAGTGAACAAAACGAAGTATACATATAATTGTCACAACTGTTTTTTTTTTTTTTTTTTTTTTAAATTGTTTTCCAACTTTACGTAGACATTACACTTTTGACTTAGGGTAGATCTATGATAAGGTCCTCAAAGGAGTGTTGTTTTGCACTTTTGTTAACATTTTTGACATGCCACATGTAATAGAAAAACTATAGTCCAACATATGTCTTTGTCCCCGGCTATTAGAATAGTCCAAAAATACTTTACATCCTTAACTTGCATGTTGACTTGGTGAGTCTTTCTACACCACATGGACATTTCTCAGACGTGACAAGGGTTTCATGCCATTAGAGCATGTTTCGGGGAATTTTCAGACAAATCATTAATTCTGTTATATATATATATATTCACCCACTAACTTTCTTCCCATGTGATGCTGATGAATTTGACCCACTCACCAAAACCTGGTGATTACGATGGCACATGAATTTCTCGAGCTTAATCCTAATAACCATCTTACAAGCCAACAGAGATAGTACATTTCTGTATCTTTCACATTACAAAGGAATCTTATTGCTCTTATTGGAAGTTTTAACAACCATCAATACATGTTTTCACGGCAGGAGCACAACGGAGCCAGATGTTATCCTATTCTCAAGGTCTGCATGAGCATCAGCGACACGAGCCAACGGGTACTTGTGGTTTACACGAGCCTTTATGACCCCTGAAGCAACATTTGCGAAAACCTCCCCTGCACACTCCAACAGCTCGTCTCGAGTTTCATTGTATTGCATCATGGAAGGTCTTGTCAAGAAGAGTGACTTTGGAGCAAGATCAGATAATGAAACCGGGTCTGGAGTTCCGGAAGATTGTCCAAAGCTCACCATGTATCCTCTGTTCTTTAAACACGCTAATGATCCCTTGAAGGTGTCTTTACCCACTGAGTCATAAACAACATCGACTCCTTTGCCTGATGTAATATCCTTGACACGTGAAACAAAGTCCTCGTTCTTGTACATAATAACATGGTGGCATCCATCTTCTTTGGCTTGAGCTGCTTTCTCATTGGTGGAGACAGTTCCAATAACAGTAGCTCCAAGAGCATTTGCCCATTGACACAACAAAGATCCAACTCCACCAGCTGCAGCGTGGACAAGGATTGTGTGCCCACGTTCGACCTTTCCAAATACAAATAGGACTTGAGTCAATACAGTGAAGAGATCTTTATGTTAGAAGCAGATTAAATAGAGATCTTTTAGCCAAGTTTCAAACTACCTGAACCTGCAGGCTCTGTGACTAACCTTGAAGCAACGGCGAAGGAGAAACTGCGCAGTCATACCCTTGAGCATGATTGATGCTGCAACAATAGGTTCAATAGACGAAGGAACAGGAACCACTTTATCTGCAGGAAGGATCTGCTCTTCAGCATATGCACCCATTGGACTTCCAGCATAAGCAACGAGATCACCAATCTTTCTGCCAGTCAATCCTGACCCAACAGCTACCACCTCTCCAACAGCCTCCATACCTGTGATCACAAATGTCATAATATAAGTTAAGAGATAAACTTCTGTTTGTGTAAAAAAAAGTAAGGTTCTGTAGAGAGTAGAACCTGGTGTGAAGGGCATAGAAGCTGGCTTGTAAACACCTTTCCTGTAGTAAACATCAATGAAGTTAAGCCCAATTGCCTTGTTCTTCACGCGTATCTCACCATCCTTTGGCTCCCCTACTTCCACATCTTCCCATTTCAGAACCTTCCCATTACAAACAACACCACAAATGAAATACTTAGAATCAATGTAAATAAATTTCTAGGCGATAGTTAGGCATTTTATATCGGAATTATGGATAAACGCCCGTCTAAACCGATTTTTTGAGTATTTAGACTGATTTTTTGAGCGTTTAGACTGATTTTTAGGCTGTTTAGACCGATTTTTAGAACACTGCTTAGAATACAGATGAAGCAAAATGAGAAAAACAATCAGTTTGATAGCATAATATACTTTAAAAGCAATGCCTACACAATCCTGAATCTTACAAGTAACCAAAGCTATGTCTGAAAACATATCACTGATTACAATCTCTAATCATTGAAGCAATATAGAGATACACACAATCTCAGCACAATTGGATTACAATGATCCCAAATCCGACCCAGAAACTAAAAATCGAAACTTTACTCACCTCAGGACCGCCATGCTCGTAAACTCTAATACCTTTCACCATCTTCTTCTTCTTCTCCGAGGAACCCTCCACCGCAACTGTACTCAGAGCTTTTACAGCAGCGCCACGCGTGGACAACGAGAAGCTCGAGGATTCTGCAAGACTTTGACGAAAGATGAGATTTTTAACAGGGTTTCGTGGAAAACTCGAGAAAGTTTGGTGAGGAAGTGACAGATGTCGTGACGCTTGATGAAGAGTCAAAGCTGCCATTTTCTATGAGGACCCCTTCCTTCTCTTCCTAACTTAACTTTATTTTGTTTTTCTCATTCTTTGTCCTTAACTTCCAGTAATTACATTTTTCACCATATTACTTTAATACATTACAAACACACACCTTAAAAGTGTTACAAGCATCTAATGAATTATTGGTTTTATTTTGATAAATTTAGAATTCCAAAAGAAATCCAATGTTATTATTTTTTTTTTAAAATTATATGTTAAAATTATGTTTTATTGTATCTATATTTAAGACTTTAATTCAAATTTATTTAATGGATTTATACTAATTAAATTCAAATATTATATTTAAAAACCTGTAACTTTTTTTTTTGGAATTATAAGTTTACAAACCAATTAAAATATGAAAATGAATAAAATCTTTATAAACATGTAAAATCACTGGAATGTGAGAATTTCGCTACTGGAATTTGGTTCAGGTATTTTTATTTGTCAATTTAGAAGTTTAGGTCTCAGTTACAATGATAAAATAAGACGAAGGACAAGTAAGTAATTATAAAGTATTTCTGAAAAGCTTACACGTGGCACCAACAGAACATCTGTTACGGAATGTATTTGTTTTCTTTCCTTTTTGTCAATAACATTTTTTTTTCTTCTTCTTCTCAGCTCCAGCCTCCAGGGGAAATTCGAAAGGTGGAACCTTTTGATCTCCTGGGGAGAGGAGCGATCAATTACCTTTCTTTCATCAATTCGCTGACTCCTTTGACTCTCCTCGTCGTCTTTGATCGTCTCGACGGACTTCGTTTCGTTCGATTCGATCATATCTGAGGACTTTTAAAGGTTTGATGCTGATCGATTCCTCTGTTCTTCTGATTGTCGTTGATTGATTAGAGGATATGGGTTTAGGGTTCTTGTTCATAAAGTTATCTCCTTTTGCAGTTATAGACATGTTTTTTTAATCCAAGAAATTGATTTATAGAGTCAAAGTCTGAGGCTTTATAAGGTTTTTGGTTTTCTGTAAACTTGTATATGATTGGATTGAAGCTGATGAATTTTAGATGGATTATAGTTGTGTCAGAATCTAAAGAGTCAAAACACATGACTTATCACTTTATGTCATGATCTAAACAGGTTTCAAGTGGGTTGCTTTGAAGTAATTGATCAATAGAATAATGTCTTCTCTCATCTCACAACAATGGCAGGAGAGAACTAGTGGGTTCTTTTCTTCATCTGGTTAGTTGATTTCTAATACTAACTTTTGTTTTTCAATCTCTGTGTGATTGTGGTTTTGAAAGCTTTACTATGTGTTTGAATTAGGAACGAAGCTTAGGGAAGCCAGGCAATCAGCTGGTAGTTTTGTCGAAGAAGTCACTAAAGATGCGAAAGTGAACGTTGCTGATGTTGCAGAAAGAGTTGGGTCCTTGTTCAAAAGCAGGTGGGCGATTCTTCAGCAGCCTGCAACTAGACACGCCGTGCAAGAACACCTTATAACAGCTGCTGCCACGACCGGGACATTGGTCAGGAAGGGTATTACTGAGACTAAAGAAAAGGTTTCCGTTGGAAAGATCAAAGTGGAAGAGGTATATTTTTGTCAAAAGACAAGAACGGTTGTTGTTGTTTCGTTTTCTTAATCTTGTGACAGCTAAGTAAGTTCTTTGATCTTCTGTCTTCTTTTTTTTAGGCGGCGAAAAAGACTGCGCAAAAGAGCAAGACTCTTTTGACAGATATCGAAAGATGGCAGAAGGTATTTTGAGCCTTAGATCTGATTCTAGCTGTTGATTTGAGTTTGGTCTCTTAATTTTTTGTTCTTTATAAACCTGCAGGGAGTTGCCAGCTCAGATGGTAAGACAAGTCGCCAGAAAAGGCATATAAACCTAATTGGTTAAACGGAAGATAAATGATTCTGTCAAAGAGGATTATGTGGATACTTAGTTTCTTAATTATCCTTTTCTTGAGTCAAATATCAGTGATTAATATTCTGCTTGGTAACTTTCACTATATGACAATCTTTTTTTTGTGCTCAGTGTTTGGTGTTGCCATTGAGGTCACTGTCCAGCGGCAGGAATCAAGCAGGCCTATTCCATTTATACTGATGAAATGCGCGGATTATCTCATTTTAACAGGTAACTAATAACATTCCAACTAATCTCCCCTTAATGGTCTTATAGTTGAGATTTTAGCGTCCATAAAAATTTACTAAAGACTTTA
>MU110000.1:0-12484 GCA_012274485.2 Sinapis alba | reverse complement strand
AAAGGAAACACGAGAAACATGAAAAGAAAAAAAAGTAAATGGAGAAGAAAGGTATCAGATCCATGCAATAAGAATCTTTCCAGCTTGCAAAAACCACATTTTACGACTGGTATCAATCGTTAAGTTTCATTGTCAAGCTTTTTCCTATAAATTGTTTTTCACAGCTTTGATTTAGATTCTATGTTCTTTGCTATGTCTGAACAAAAAAAGGTCTGCATGTAGTCGCCGACACAAAAGACAACTATATCTGCATGCAGAACAAAATCTTTACAATAGCACCTTGAACATGATTTAAGTATGTTTAAATCATGAAGTCTTTTTCGAGACAAGGTTATTCCCATAGTCTCTTCTTTTTCGATTTGACGGCTAATTAAGCATGTTAAATGTACCAACCCTTGTATACCTTTTATTATACGAACGGTTTATATTATTTTATTTAGGTTCATTTTTGGGTAATTAGCTTTTATTCAGGGATTAATAAAATGCACGGAAAGAGAAACTTCAGGAACCAAACATCGAATACTGAGAGCATGATTATTGGAGGTTCTTAAGAGGGTCTTTTGCACTGTTCGTGGGCCCCATTAACATGTGGGGCCCGCGAACAATGCAAGAGACGGTTCCTAAAACTCTTAAATAAGAACCGTCTCTTGCACTGTTCACGGGTCCCACTGACACGTGTCGGCTCACGATTGGTTTAATTTTTTTTTTTTTTTAAAAAAATAGAGAAAAAACAAAAAAACAAAATAAAAAAATAATAAGAGACCCCAAAAGGGGGTCTCTAAGTTAAAGATGGCCTGATAACCAGTAGAAAGTATGTTTGTTCTAAGCATCTTCCTCAGCTTTTCTTTTCATATTCATAAAACCTAAATGCAAAATTTATTGGTCACTACTCTAAGCCACTAAAATATATGTAATATTTTATATTAATTAATATTATTTATAATAAAATTATATTAAATTACTTTTATTAAAATCTATATTATAGTATCTTAATTATTATAATTTACAAAAAATAAATTATATGTTAATTATTATATTGTAATTGTCTAGGCCGCATATACCAATTTTTAGAAAATTATGATACAGTGACTCAAAAGTGTGTTATAGGTTGTGTTACTGGATATCAAAAGTACCTATCTCAAGTATAGCATCACAAATTTAGTACAACTTGAATTTTATAAATTATTATTGTATTTAATACACCAAAACAAGTTTTAGAAAATTCAGCTAACGTTTCATGTTTACTAAGAGAGATTTTTATTGTTTTACTTCAAACGATTAAAAGAGATAAGTATGATAGAAAATGTATAAAAATAGTCTAATTAAACTAGATGTATGTTCAAATGTGTTATTGAAAAGAATTGTCAACAAAACCAGGGATATAAATTTTGTAACCAAATTAATCAGAAATTTAATTGTGTGTTACATCTATCGTGACACAAGGAACGATCAGTCGTTAACAAGTGATAATCAGTGGAACCTCTAATATAGTGGCCACTATACCAGTCTTTGTTTATGCGGAACATCACATCTCTTTACTGAATAAACAAGATTCTTTAAGTTACAAAAAATAAATAAACAAGGTTCAAATGTCTCTACAACTAGCCGTTAGGACAAACGTTATTGGGCCCTTAAAATTATGTTATCATTAGGCTTTTGTTGCCATATAGGCAAATTGGGTGTTTTAGAAAAAGGCATTTAATTTGGTAATTTGCGTAAAGGCCCAGTATATTCATCCTCCTATAAACGACAAAATTTTGTTTGTTTGTTCTTGTTACATACTTAATAGTCAGAATATAAAATCGTTACTGTTTCGAACTAAATTTTCGTTATTATTTAAGTCAACGTCAAATAAAGGTTATACTTCCGCGTCCGAAACACGTTCTCTTTGTTAGAATTTAGTTATGTTAATTTTGCTTTGAATTGTCAAAATTCTCATACACAGGGAACGGTTTAGTCGGATTATATGTGAATAAACACGTTGATGTTATACCTCTAAGTATGTATTATAATATCTTGATCATATATTAGTTTCTTTCTTTTACGTCAAAGCACATATAAAATATGCTCAAATTAAAATAAATGAACCCAAATGCGTTTTTGTATGTGAAAGTTCTATAACTAAGAACCTCTATATTTTAATTGTATCATTTAAAATGTGAATATGGTTTAATTAAAAAAAAAAGAATATGGTTTAAATTTTAGTTTGATTTAGATCGAATTAACCAGATTGATAAGCTTTATTTTAAAATGTTTATAAAGAGAAATTCGAAGAAATAGCATAGAAGAATCATGATGAATGCACACACCGATAACGTTCAATTGGTACATCTTTACAGGCAATCCATTAGAGCAGAACATGTAAAGCAAAAGCTGAAAACTGAAAGAAAAACAAATATCGAAAACAGCATTTACAAGAAGAAAGGAAAGAGACGTCTTATTCCATTGAATGTAATAATCACTATTAATGTTGGACCACACCGTGTATGGGTTGTGTATGACTTTAGAAATTTTAAATTTCCCATGCTGAAACATTCAAAGTCTTTTTTTTTTTTTTGAGTTTTGAGTCCGCCTATACTTTCCCAACTGTATACTACAAAACATTTAAATTATGTATAAATAGGGAAAGATGAAAATAAAGAAAAATAATGCATGGTCATTGTAAATTAGGGTTTAAATGAAAAAAATTGGCTAAATTGCAAGAAACATGCAAACAAAACTGTTTTGGAGTCTTCTTGTTCCGTATACCATACGTGATATGTCTAAATCGAGAATTTTGCTCTTATCTTTTGAGAGTAACGTTCAGAGCACGACTAAGATAACATGAGTCAAGCCAACAACATAAACAGTATAATCAAACCAGGTCACGGTTTACGAGCATGAGCAGATAGTAAACAACAGTTTTATAGATTAATTATTAAGGAGACTAAAGAGCCTACCAGGTAGACTGTGATACCATGCCGTAATAAATTGAAATTCTCGTTTCTTGTACCAACCAAACACCTAACACCATACACATGCAGTATTAAAAACGCAACATGCCTACAGTGAGCAAGACAAGTGTCTTGCACAACTGTAAACTAAATAAATAACTGTAATGTTGTCCAAATACGACCTCCCTTTGAAAGACGGTGTTTTGAACTTTTGGTCGGCTAATCTTCTTTTTACTTGCCTAACTTTGGATGTAACTGCAAATAACCAAATTGCACTATACTCTAAAATTAGGCTGTGAATTTTCATGTAACCTGTTTTTTTAGAAGATAACTTTCTTGTGATTAACATGTAATTTAGCAACTCTCGTTCGTCAGCACTTCACAGTACCCGACGGCTGATGTTCGCGCTATATGATATCCAACATTGAGCACAATAAAGCAATGCATTATTTATAAATAAAGAACTTCTTTGCACTTCTGTAGTTAATCAAAACTAATCACCCAACGTTGCAGACAAAATAGGTTATGAAAATGCATAACGGCGTACAGGGTCCACTAAATAAATATTCTGCTGACATATGAGAAATATGCGGCTATTCCGGAGGAATATAAAATTTTATATATAGAAAATGTTAAAAAAATTATATATGGATATGTTAGTTGGTAGTGGAGACTAAACTTTTGTGCATAATCATGAATAATGAACTATACAAATGCTGCCTTCTGAAAAACTAAAAAGTGTCACGTCTAATAATCCATATATATATATTATAATAATCTGACTAACACTTATATTAAACCTTTACGAGTTAGTTAAAATGTTATCAAATGAAAGTATAAAACCCTTCAAAACTCCAAAGGGTTATGCGGCTTGTTATATTTATACTAACTAAATCCTCTTACGCCGACCTAATATTTTATGACAAATTAAAAGAAAAATGACAGGCAACATTTAGCTTGTTTCTTAAGTGAATTAGCTATGAACTTCTGTACTTGATACCGATTGTAATTATTATATGTAAGCTTGTAGTCAAAAGGAACAAAACTAGCTGATTCTACCGGTTTGTTTTGTCATGAGAACTGTGAAAACTAGTTTACAACAGAGAATATTTCAGTTGCCGTATCAAATGTCAATACTACTATATATGTTCATCGTGTTATACATTGATTGCTCAGTCTATGTACACACATCTGACTTACATTCGAGTTTAATTTAAGTTCGATTCGGTTTGATTTATTTGAATCTAAAAAACTATAATTAAAATCAACCAAATTAGTTGGTTTAACCTATATTTGGCTTGGTTCACTTTTAATTCAGTTTGATTTTAGTTTGAATTAGTTTTTGTTTGGTTTAGTTTATTTTTGTTTTATTTATGTTTATTTAGTTTAATCGAGTTGCTTTTTCAGTTTGGGCAATTCTCTTAAATAGCCATTTTTAAGTTTTTGTCACAAAAATAGCCCTCAAAAAATAAAATGACCAAAATAGACTTTTTTTTTTTTTGAAATTTTGATTTTTTTTTTTTTTTTTTTTTAANGAAATTTTGATTTTTTTTTTTTTTTTTTTTGAAATTTGAAACCCTAACCCCAAACCCACCCCTTTACTCTAAACCCTAAAGTCCAAATTAGTTAACCCTAGGGGTATAAATGCATATAAATGAATTTTTTAGCTTCTAAAAAAACATTTTGGTCATTTTCTTCCTTAAAAGCTATTTTTGTGACAAACAACCTAAAAAGGGCTATCTAAGGGAATTTCTCTTTCAGTTTTGATTTAATTCAAAATACAAAAATATATTATAAAAACACAAAACAAATTATTTAATATTTTTTATTTAAATATAAAACCAAATATCATAACAAAAAGTAGATGATGTAATCTGTTAATTGTATATCATTATCTTTTACTTTAATATAAATATTATAGGTAATTTTTTTGTTATTAATGTTAATTATGAGATTCATATTTTTATTTTTTCAGTTGTGCTTCTTTATTTATTTATAAAATGTATAGAATTATTTTAAATGGTTAAATATCTTAAATGTTAATATTATTAATATATTTAGTTAATTTAATTAATTTTTTTTTTTCAGTTTTTTGGTTCTATTTGATTTAAAACCGTATTAAATAACCATTTAAGTTTGATAAAATCTTTAACCAAATAATTTAAACATATATTTTAATTTGGTTCAGATCAGTTTAGGTTCTTTGTATATTTATACAAAATATACATTTCTAGTCCTCCTTTACGTCTCTCTTTCTCAGAGTTTTCTTATTATTCTCTCAAGTCTCTAAACATCCGTCAAAATAATCCGTCTCTGTTTTCTATTCTCAATTCCCAGAACATGACTTTTATCTTTATATTCTCTAATCCGAGTAAGTACCCTTCGTCGTTAGGAATATATATATTCTTCTAAAGTGAGAGAGTTCTTGAAACAAAGTTCTAAGTTTGTTTCAATGGGGAGGATTCTATGGTTACTTGGGGTGGGGATCGTTCTGTTCCTGGTTAGAATTGTGTTATTCAAAACTGGTTTAATTCACACGGTTAAGAAATGGAGGAGGAAGATCATCGATCTCTTTCATGTTTACCAGCACTACAAGGTCCCTGAACTCGACGGCAACGTTCAAGAGAATCATCTCTACCGGAAAGTGTACACGTATCTGAATTCATTAAGCTCCATCGAGGATTCCGACTTCACGAACCTCTTCACTGGGAAAAAGTCAAACGAGATCGTCCTCCGCTTGGATCGAAACCAGGTCGTTGGAGATGAGTTTCTCGGCGCTAGAGTTTGTTGGATCAACGGAGAAGACGAAGACGGAGAGAAGAGTTTCGTTCTGAAGATACGTAAAGCCGATAAACGGAGGATCCTCGGTCCTTACCTTCAGCATATACACACGGTCTCTGATGAGCTTGAACAGAGAAACAGAGAGCTGAAGCTGTTCGTCAACGTCGTCAACGGACGGTGGAGTCGATCGATTCCGTTTAATCATCCTTGCACTTTCGATAACATCGCGATGGAAACGGATCTGAAGAGCAAGGTGAAATCCGATCTCGAATCGTTTCTCAAGGGGAAACAGTATTATAACCGTCTTGGCCGCGTTTGGAAACGGAGTTACCTCTTGTATGGACCTTCCGGCACCGGGAAGTCAAGCTTCGTGGCGGCGATGGCGAATTTTCTGGACTACGATGTTTACGATATAGATCTCTCCAAGGTAGCGGATGACTCGGATCTTAAGATGCTTCTGTTACAGACGAGAGCCAAGTCAGTGATCGTCATCGAGGATCTCGATCGATTCATCTCCGCGAAATCAACGGCTGTGAGCGTTTCGGGGATTTTGAATTTCACTGACAGTATCCTCACCTCTTGCGCAGCTGATGAAAGGATCATGGTGTTCACGATGACGGGGAAAGAACAAATCGACCCGGCTATGCTCCGACCGGGTCGGGTCGACGTTCACATCCACTTCCCGTTATGCGATTTCACGGCGTTTAAAACGTTAGCCAACAACTACTTGGGCGTGAAAGAGCACAAGCTTTTCCCTCAAGTGGAAGGGATTTTTCAAAACGGCGCGTCTTTGAGTCCCGCCGAGATCGGAGAGCTGATGATCGCGAATCGCAATTCGCCGACTCGTGCGCTCAAGCATGTCATCAACGCTCTGCAGACGGATGGAGATCGGAGAGGAAATGCACGGCGTTCGTTTCTCGAAAGCGGTTCGAGAAGATCGATATCGGAGGATGCATCCAGCGAAATGAGTGGTCCTCTTTGCGGTGGAGTAGCAGGAAGCTCGCCGGCGGTGAAGGAGTTCAGGAAGCTGTATGGGTTGTTGAGAATCAAGAGTAGTAGAAAATCTGAGTCGTACGATGTGGCTCGAGATATCAGGGACGGCTAGTGTGATAAAACCTGTCGAAAGTCAATAGCCACGTGGATTAATCTTAGTGGCTGAGATAGAGAATGTTCCTCTGTTTTTTTTCTTCCCTCCTTTTTTTTCTAGTTAATGTACAAAAATTCGCAAGTTAAAAATTAAGTTGCTACGAAGAAAAGAAAGCCCAAATTTAGCAATTTATTATCTGAGATTCTTCTTGTGGGTGAACAGTTAGGGCCGGTTAATAAAGCCCAATTTAACTATTTCATGCAATTACAAATAAGCCCTTCAGGATCGAAGGGGCGAAAAGAGAGATGAGAATTAGATCGAAGGGTCATGGAGCATCGTCATTATAAAACCGTGTGGTTATTTCCTGTCTTCTTCGTCGTCGTCAATCATCTAGGGTTTTTCTAAGAGTCCTCAAGGTAAATTCGATGTTTTTTTTTTAGCGGAAGACGATAGTATCTTCGAGTAGTTAAGATACTTTTCGATGATATCTATGATGTTGATTACTTTTGGTGTTGCTTCGATTTAGCAGAAAATTCGATATTCGTCTGCTGCAATCATGAGTAGGCCAGTGTTCGTGGGGAATTTCGAGTATGAGACTCGCCAATCGGAGCTCGAACGGTTGTTCAGCAAGTACGGTAGAGTGGAGCGAGTTGACATGAAGTCTGGTACGTAGCTTACTCTTTTCCTTGTTTCGTTTAGATGAGAAGTTGATTCGTAGATCTATATTTGATGTTGTTCTCTTTGATATAATAAAAGGATTCTTGATTGATTTGATTTAGTAGTTTTAAGAGAAGGAAGCATTAAACTATAGAGGAAGAAGTTTTTTTAAGTGTTTGTTTGGTCGCAGGAGGCTTCTATCCATAGGAGCATTGAGCTTCTTCCTGCAAATTACATTTTCGTGCCTACCTTTTATCATCTCATCTTGTGCCTACAATCTCCATCATCCATTGCCTTGTTTCTCTTCTCATCATGCCTATCTATAGTTGAACTCCTTACTGTCAGAAAATGGTGGTGAAAAGCAGTGCCTTTGCAATCATTCAGAATTTCAGAATTGAAAAAGAAAATTGGATTTTGATTTATCTTTTGATTGACTACAACTACTACTACACATCTTTGTTTTCTACTACACCAGCCTTCACACTGATGATGCAGGTCTTGTATATTTCTTTTAGTTTCACTTTCTCTAGTCGAGGTTCTAAACTAAAAAAAAATGGTGTCTTTGAGCTGACTTATCTCCAAATTCTGTGGGCTGTTGAATCAGATTGTCTGTATATGCTCTCTGCGTTTTCTTACCTTGTGTGTTTGTGTTTTTTCTCTTGCAGGTTATGCTTTTGTGTATTTTGAGGATGAGCGTGATGCTGAAGATGCTATCCGTGGGATTGACAATATCCCTTTTGGCTATGAGAAACGCAAGCTCTCTGTCGAATGGGCTAAAGTATTTATTTATCCCTCTTTCTCCTTTCTAATGACTTGTATGCTCTGTTTATTTTTTCGAGAGAGCTCTATCTAAGAGTTTTCTTCCGGCTTTCAGGGTGAGCGTGGGAAGCCTCATGGAAAGGCAGCTTCCAATCAGAGGCCTACGAAGACACTCTTTGTCATCAACTTTGACCCTATCCGCACTAAAGAGCGTGATATTGAAAGACACTTTGAACCGTATGGTAAAGTTCTCAATGTCCGCATAAGGCGCAATTTCGCATTTGTTCAGTTTGCAACTCAGGAAGATGCAACCAAGGCCCTTGAATCTACTCAAAACAGGTAACAACAACACCTTTCTGATTCTAACGGATAATGCCCTGACATGTTTATCCTCCGTTGGCAGCAAATTAATGGACAGGGTTGTTTCTATTGAGTATGCTTTGAGGGATGATGATGAAAGAGATGATCGATATGCTCCTAGTCCCAGAAGGAGATCCCCTAGTCCAGTGTACCGGAGGCGTCCCAGTCCTGATTACGGCCGTCCTACTCGCAGTCCTGAGTATGACAGGTACAAGGGTCCAGCTCCTTATGAAAGGCGTAGGAGCCCAGATTATGGCCGTCGCAGTCCAGAATATGGTAGAGCTAGAAGCCCTGGTTATGACAGATACAGAAGGTAACAACAATACTTGGCTTGTACCTATTTGGAGTTATAGATGATTGTTATATTCTAAGTTTCTTTGTTTTTGTCTGTGTAGCCGATCACCTGTATACAGAGCAAGAGGTTGAAGATGTTGTTTACTGAATGTGTCTACGAGTGCTTGTGTTTTCTATGTTAGTCTGAACTTTAGTTGCCATGCTCTGCTACTTGTGGTTGTAGTTTTTAAGTAGCTTATAATGACATTAATCTTTGGTGAACAATTTCAAGGTTGGATTCTCTCTAATTCATTCAGTTTGTTCATTGGCAAAGTAGTTTTAAATATTCAGAAACATTTATAAGTTTAGAGAACGCAAGAAAAAAGGTTCTTCATCATCAAGGCAGAGAAGAGTGATTGTGATTGCAGAGTTCTTGGCTGATTGCTTTCTCCAGCCAAGTTTCAGCATCTTCCATCATCTCGCGGCTTAACCGAACCATGAGAACACAGAACTCGGGTTGGTTAAGAGCCTTCACAAATGTTGGGCATTTCATTCTCAAGGACACAAACCCCACTAGTATAATCACCAAAGAAGGAGACGTCTATGACAACCCCATATTCGTCATCATTGCCAGTTCTTTCAGTTTAATTACACAAACATAAAATCTTAGAAGGCATTCACTCTCACAGTTGAAAATGGTAGTCATGACCTCATACAAGCCGTCAAGAACAGGACAATTGGTTAAAACTTGTTGACAGATTCATCACCCACCTGGGCATTTGATGGATACAAGACTCAATTTCTTGAGAGACACTGGTAAAGTAACATCAACAAGAACCATGTTGTTAAGTTTCAAACTCTTTGGAATGATGGATGAAACTGGATCTATCAATTTCGGCTCACGCACATGGAGTCTAGCTACAGTTGTAGCCCCATACTCCAATATCAACTTCAGTATACTTTCGACCAAGTCTGAAACGCAAATAGTCTACTACTAGAACGAGAACCTCACGCAAAAGCAAAGATCTATCTTTAGATTAAGAAGTCATATCGTCTTTCTTCTTCATCAGTTCGTAGTATAGCTCTGCAGAAACAATAACATCACCTAAGGATAAAGTTACAGAGTTAGGAGTACAAAGAAAGAGGAGAGAGGTAGTACTTTAGATTACAAAGCACTATCTACGAGAAGAACTTGCAAGACCGGTTTAGGTGGTTGCAAGACCGGTTCGATTGCAAACTTATTACCGTTAGGAGAAACGCACGCGTTTTGTGGCGATCGAAACTCGACTCAAAACTTAAATAGAAATATAGCCGTTACGAAAGGCGCTAGCTTCTCTATAAATATACAACACACACCAGAACTCAAAAAAAAAAAAATTACACTATATTCAGACAACAAACCAAACCAAACTCAAACACACTACACTATATTCAGACAACAACAATCCAAACCATTATCCCTCCTTGTTCAATTATATCGATGTCCGAAAAAGAAGAAGACCGCTAGTGTCAAAATACAAATCTGAAATCTCCAACCTCCTTCCACTAAAACTCTCTGTAGTATTCTTTCAATCCTGTTTCTGTGCAATGGAGAAACCACCGGAAAAGTGAAGAAGCGTTTCCGAGGAAGAAAAAGGCGGTGGACCAAAGACCAAACCGGTTTCGAAATGGGGGGTCAAAGGCGGTCTCCAATTCCAGTAGTCGGGAGAGAATCACTCGTTTCCTGAAGAAAGGCTCAAAGACTCGGTGGTGGAGCTCATGTTTACATGGCCGCCGTCCTCCTCGCTGTTAAGTCTCTCGATTCAGATCTGAATATTTTTTTGTTTAGTGGAAATCATTGTCTGATTTCTAAGATCTGTGATTTTAGGTGTTAGAGTTTGCTGCCAGAGACAACAAGCAGTTGACGATCAGAAACGATGAAGAATTGGGAAAGCTTTTACCAAATTTATCTTTTATTCTTTTTTTGTCAAACATTTTGTAGAGTAATTTTGTATATTGTATATGAGGGAGAGAGAAAGAGAGAGAGAGAGGGAGAGAGAAAGAAGTGAGTGAGAGAGAGAGGGAGTGTGTGGGAGAGGGAAAGAGAGAGAGGGAGAGAGTAGGTGGGGAGAGGGCCACCAGGGCCCGCGGACTCTGCGCTCCACCGAGAGAGCCGCTCCCGGGGGAGAGCCGGCCGCTCCGGGAGAGAGCCGGCCGCTCCGGGGGAGAGCCGGCCGCTCCGGGGGAGAGCCGGCCGCTCCGGGGGAGAGCCGGCCGCTCCGGGGGAGAGCCGGCCGCTCCGGGGGAGAGCCGGCCGCTCCTGGGGAGAGCCGGCCGCTCCGGGGGAGAGCCGGCCGCTCCGGGGGAGAGCCGGCCGCTCCGGGGGAGAGCCGGCCGTTCCGGGGGAGAACCGGCCCCTCCGGGGGAGAGAGAGAGAGCACACCAGGAGAGAGCGAGAGCGCCACGCCGACGAATGTTTAATTGTATATATAAGGGAGAGCAAACGTCGGGAAAAGCACGGGAAAGCGCACCAGGAGAAAGCGAGAGATAGAGAGTTCACTAGTGTTACACATTTATGTCCACTTAATTTTCTAATTGACCAAGTAGTACATAAATTTTTCTCCTTTTATTTTAGTTTTTTTTTTTTTTCAATTTTCATATGATTGATTATGAAATCTTACATGTTGTATAATGTTATAAAACTCATCGAATATTGTTTATTATGAAATCTTACATGTACTATAGTTTTTTTTTATTATCTTATTTAGTTTTTAAATTGATCTGCTATTACACAATTTCTCTTTATTTTATTTTCAATTCTTTCAAACTTTTTTGGAAAAGTTTTGTATTATATATGATTGATATATTGAAAAATCCGAAAACAAATATGCATAAAAAAAAAATCTGAATCTTTCTCTTCTGTGCCATATATAGTCTCTTTCTTTTTGAATGAATGACATTTTATTGCTTTAGGTTAGATGATTTTCGATAAAAAAAAAGGTTAGATGATTAAGAGCAAGGTTAGATGTTAATTTCAACGAAGCTAGCACTTTGGTAGATTTGCAAGAGCATGAGGTGGTCTCTCTAGGCACTCAGGCCATTTTCGCTATAAACATCGTGTTCATTCCCCATGTTTGATGGATGTCGAAGTGACAATGCAATAACCAGAGTCTTGTTCTCTAAAAAGAGAAGAAGAAACTTATCAGCAAAAAAATTATTTGGTTTTGGATCAGTTAAAAGCTTTATACATTACCATGCAGGATTCACTACCATAGTTGTGACTGATCTGACCGTGATAGACCCGGTTGTTACCAAGTTCTTCTTCTTCAACCCAGTAGAACCGACCTGGTGATCATCGAGCTGGTGTGAACTTGTAATGATCGCTTTTGAGTTACTGTATGAGTATACATACGAGTTTTATGATTAGGTGAGGTGCATGATTTAGCATGATAAAATAGTATATTAGTAGGGTCGTATTGGGTTTATGGACATTATTACTCAATAATGTTGTTTAGGGTGTTTGATTACTTTAGAGTGTGTTAAATACCTTCTGAGTCATCATCAAAAGTACGTGCACGCCTTAACTCGTCAAAAGAAAAAACTCATATTACTAGTAAAATTGAATTTTTTGGGATTCCTATTTTTTCGACTGAAA
>MU109998.1:0-12499 GCA_012274485.2 Sinapis alba | reverse complement strand
TGACAGCACACTGAGTCAAGGATCCAAATCCGTTTTGCATACCAATCTTGTGAGCTGTCTTCGTACATCTTGACTGGTTTTGTCGTATGCTGAGCTTTGAGCAATCGACCGTTGAAGATGATGACTTGATGGGCTCAACACACTTTGACTCATTTGCTTGGGCTGTGGCTTCTATCTTCTGGCCCATCTGGTTAATAGTATATACATACATATACTCCAAATTTCTTTCCAAGAAACATATGCTATGCAAATGAACAAAATTCACTGGGTCACTCTTAGTTTTGGTCATGGATTCATTGTTCTATACAAAATGACTTTATACTTGAAACTTTATTGGTGAGATCACGTTGGCTTTTTTACTTATTGTATGACGCGAGGAATAACTAACGTCTAACGAAATAATATAGCCAAAAAAGTAACAACCATATAACTAAACTCTAAAGTCAGCATAAGTGTTTGTAAATGCGCCCACGTCCTTTACACTTAACATGAATACTATTAATTCTACAAGTCAACTAAACAATTTTTATATATCCAGCTCCTAATGAACGAGATCTCATTATGTGAGTAGATGGGAGATGAGAAACGATAAAGTAATCATGCTAAACACATATTTTTGAAGAAAAAAAACATATGTTTTTGGAGAACACGTGTTTGTAAGAAAAAAAAATAACCGACTTTGGCTATAAGGTTAGTGTGATAAAAAAAAAAGGTTAGTGTGATCATATCCAATTACTCAGCGGTGTGATATATGTGTAGATAACCAGTTTTTTAGGAAGTTTATTATGTTTGGTTATTGTGTTGAAAGATACGATCTTCATATGATGGTATGACCCTTGATGCATGTGATATCAAGTTGCACATTGATTGGTGCAATTAAGAGTACCAAATTTATTGAGAGGAACCGAATTGTTAATGCTCGCTTTGCTTGTTTTCTTTGATTTATACCAAAAACAACAACAAAATCTGACTAATTAAGACTAGTCATAGTTAGTGGTTTGAATTACTATCACACAACTTGTAATAATATGAAAGAAATAAAAATCTGAAAATAAAAAACAGTAAAAAAAGAAGTCTTTAAAGAAATCATTATTTCCAATCTTTTAATCAAAATTTTTAACTCATGATTTGACTCTTTTTTTTTAATACTTTGCGGTTGTGTTACTAACTTATTATTATTAGAATTGTACAAGGAAGAAACGTATTCGAAGCTTTTTTATTTTACTTAACGTCAGATTATTTTCTGGTCAAAACAGAATGAAAAAAAAAATGGGACCAAAGAAAGAAAAGAGAACTAGATTTACGAGGAAGAGGGTAAGCTAATACTAAGAAAATGGATTGGTCCCACCCAAATCCTAAACACAGATTCATTTTTCTGCTTATGTCACACGCTCGATGTTCCTATAACGCTTTTTTCTTTTCTTGCAGTGGATCCAAAACTATGTTAATTTAATTAACTTAACTACTACATAAATAGTTTTAATGGTTTCTTAACTTTACTTCCCTTATAATGTACTCCCTCCGTTTCGAATTACTTGTCGTTCTGGAGTAGAATTTTTGTTTCAAAATAAGTGTCGTTTTCGTTTTTCAATGCAAAATTTATTGGTAATATTATTACTCTATTTTTCTATTGGTTAATATATGGTTAGGTGTATTGGTAATAGTGTTTTTATTTTGAAAATATGTAAAATTAAATGTTTTCTTAATCTGTGTGCATAAACCTAGAACGACAACTAATATGAAACGGAGGGAGTATGTCATTAGTAAACAGCCCAAGGCTGTCACCGTATATCATCTAGAGACTGAAGACTAGCACAACACCCTTTACAATCCACCCACATAACTGGTTATTCATAAACAACTACGAAACTTGACTACCAAACATTTGACCCACTTGAAATGCTTCATGGGGTTTATAGTTTACTGTCAACTCTCGCACATCCTCAAGTGATCCTTGTCCCCAAGATTTAAACAAGCGAATTATATAGTAAAGTAAAATTGATATTTCTGAAAATAGTAATGGGTAGTTTTGGAAATGAGAAAATTATTATTTTGTCTCCCTCTCATAAAACGTTTAATAAAACTAAATGCCAGTAGGGTGGTTCAATTTATATATTTGCCTGTATTTGGGTTCTCTGTACCAATTCTGGTGTGTTGCCATTTAATTTTTGTTTGCGTTTCTTTAATTTCAATTTAATTCCTTTGACTGTACATTTTTTTACTTCAGAAGTTATGATTTTTTTCTCAATTTTTATTATAGACATCTAATTCAAGTTGGTTGCCATTTAATTTCTTGGTTCCATATATTAACTCATATGAAGAAAATAAAATAAATAATGATGGCCTGTTGAGTATTTAATTTGATTTCTGTGTATTAGCCATTAAACACCTCTATTGTTCTTTTCCTCCTCTATTTAATAAGCAATGAATTGGGCTCCTGCAAATATCTACTTATTTCTTGTGTATTTATTAATTACATATTTAAAATAAAAGTTACTGGTTTAAAGTTGAAAAATAAATTAAACTCGATACTATTGAGGAAAAAATTAAAGCAATTAACCGTCTGATATCATCTACTAGTACACTCCAATTCAATCTTTATGATTCTCTCTCTCACTCACAATTAAATTAAGCCTTAATGAAAAATCTATCTCTCTCCCTCTTTCTTTCTTTCTTTAAATCTTCTCTGTGTTCTTTCTTGTATATAAAGACCTAAGCTGAAGCAACCCAACCACCAGTTAGAAGAGAGACTCTTTGTGATTGCAAGTACGAAAAGTCTTTGAGATCACAAGAAACTCTCCTTCTCAATCCGCAGGTTTCAAGGTATTGTTTCTCCCAACCAAACTCACTTTAACTTGATATCTTCTTGTCTGAACCAGTTGCTTATCCAATTTAAAACAGAAGATGAGTCGTAGAAGTCCAAAGCTTGACCTTAAGTTGAACCTCTCGCCTCCTACGTCAAGCCGAAGGAGGATGGTTCGATCACCAAGCCGCTCTGCGACGACTTCACCAACCTCACCACCAAGCTCATGCGTGTCTTCGGAGATGAACCAGGACGAGTCATCTTTGAGATACTCATCAAGTCCAGAGACAACATCGATGGTTCTTGTCGGGTGTCCTCGTTGTCTCATGTACGTTATGCTCTCAGAAGACGACCCTAAATGCCCTAAATGCCAAAGCACCGTTCTTCTTGATTTCAACCAAGAAAACGCCTCAAACGCTAACGCACGCACTCCAGCCGCTGGTTCCTCTAGTCGCAAGACTCGAAGGAACTGAAAAAAAAAGACCAGTAAAGCCCTCTAAAAATCCTTGTCATTTTTATATTTATTTTTTATTTTCTTGCGAATGTAGTAGCTGTTGCTTTGAGAGTAGTGCTAATCACGCTCCACTTTTAAAACCGTGAGAAGAAGGTAGGGAGATGAACTTTCATATCAAAAGGGTGGAGCGCGAATAGCACCAACTTTCCTTTTTCTTATCTTTTCTTCCTTTTAACATTTTCTACCATTTGGGTTCTCTAATGGAAGAAAAATCAATATGTATAATGTGAAAACATGTGTCACTGTCTCCGTATATCTACTCCTGAGTTCTTATAAATCATCAAAGGAATCTAGGGTATGTCTAAATATGTTTTCTTCAAAATACTCTGTTTCTTTGATGTATAAGAGAATTAGACGTTTTGTATGTGTTGACTATGAGAAAAAAAGTAGACATTCTTAGCGTAACAGGTAGATTGCTTACACATCACGAAAAAGAAGATAAAAAGAATTGACTTGTGAAAGATATAGTTAGATTGATCCTGATCCCCAGAAAAAGCTGAAGAAAAAAACTATATAGATTCCTTGTACTTGTTGAAAAAGCAGTTCAGATGAGAGAAAGAGAAGAAAGTCTGGTTAGAGATCAGACAAGAACTTCTTTTTGGTCCCACTTTGTTACTTTGACCCCACAAATTCATACACACGTACCCGAAACTCCTCTTGTTTTCATATTTTTTTTTTAATTTTCTTTATTAATGTTAACTCGAGATAGATCTCTTTGATTATTCAAAAAGCCTACAAACTTTGTAGCCTAATCATAGGCACTAGAAACCAATTTTTCCTTTTCCTGCAAAAGAATCCATAACAAGATTTTGTCCTCAGCAATTTGCATGTTTGATCAAAGACAAAAGCAGACAAATCTAGAACATGAGTTTGCGCATATGGCAAAAAAATTTATCAGAGCTAAACATAGTTAGTTAGGTGATTCTGAGCATGAATATGATTGTAAAATCTATTTTAAAAAACTGCCGACGAAGAAGTACCAAAAAAAGTGAAAAGATGAAAAAATGGAAGAGGAAAGTAGTTCAGAGCATTTAAATAGAAATTAATAAAAAAAAAACAGAGGAAGGTGCTTCGATTTATATAAATGTTTTTGGTAACAGCTGTTCAAAATGTTAAGATTTAGAGTATCATTAAAACCAAAATATAAATGCAATAGTAATTGAGACAGTTGAGAAATGTAATGAGCGTTACGTCAGATTATAAATACGAATTTAATTCCACCTTCATTGCTCTCCTTCTCGCTCACCTCTTCTCAAAGAAAGAAATAATAATTATCATGCTCATGATGATGCTACGAATTTTATTTGTTTTCTCTCCTTTCTTATCTTTATTTTTTTTTTTTCGTCATTACACTAGTTGACATGTCTTTAAAATAACTCCATTTCTCTTCTTATCATTCACTAAATGCCACCTTTCTGTTGCCGCTTTCCAATTTTAGCAATCTCATCTTTCAAAGCTCCATGTTCCCTTATTCAATTCTTGCTTCCTACCTCTCCTTTTCTCTCAATTATAACGATCCTTTGGTTAACCCTTCTACATTCATAGAGTTCATAATTCATAACCCCACATAGAGCCAAACTGGTTAGATGGTATTAACTTCTTTTAGGTTATTGGAATTGACACCAACCAAAGTTTAGAGATTTTATTTGTTTCTTTACGTGTAACATTTCATTTCTAAAGAGAGTTGTTAGAAAGCTCTGCGTTGGGGAAGAGAATACTCATAAAAGTATTAGACCATCATTATCTCCGGTCTAATAAAAGTATTAGACCATCATTATCTCCGGTCTCTTAACCGAATTTTTTAACTTCGGATAAGAGATATAAGAACTGTCTTTTAGCTGAAAAATGTTAAAAATGTCAAATTATAAATTAAGAATCCTTGTTAAAAAACCAGGGATAATGATGCCCTAGACCCTTAAAGTTTCCGGTTCGAAAAGGTTATGGCAATATTAGAAAAAAATGTTAGACAACGTTTTTTGAAAACTTTCCTCTATCATTAAGAGGAAAAAATATACTTTCTAGTACACCAATTAGTCATAGAATTGTCGTATGAACATTCTTATTAAATCTACGAGTTCCATCTACTGAACTATAATAGATGATCCAATCATATTCATGTCGGATATTAGAGAAGTGTATTTGTGAGTTTCATGATGACGAGAGTGGAGACATGTGAGTGATGAAAAGATCGTGTAGATAGATTAGCGTTTTGAGGGAGAGAGAGACAGAGTGGAATAGTAGATTTTGGTGTGGGCACATTCTCAAATTAAGAGGCCCACCAAAGATATTTGAGGACCAAGAGGTCAACAAATACACATTGCAAAAAACATTATAAACGTACTTAATTACTTATTCTCGCATGCNCCTAGCCCCTGCAACTAATTACAAATATAATGTATATTATTTAGATAAGTATCTCAACGTGGCCAGTCCACGTCTGAAACTCTTAGTCCCCACAATTCGCCGTCCACGAGATTTATGTATTGTGACTAGTCAGAGTCATATATCAAAAACAGTTAGGTGTCTGGATTACTTATTGAAAACATTAAACATATTATAAATAAGCGTTTTGTGATCACACTTAATGGTTAAACATGCAGAACGTACAGTATTTTACACTATATTAAGTTTTTTTCGATTTTTTCCCAATTAATGTCTAAGCTTTAGCTTTCAAGAATTGTTCTTTAAGATGATCCTTACGTCCTTTTAACTAACATCACAGAATCACAGAAACAAGTTTCACCACTAATATATTATGATCAAGTTTAAAGAAGGTATGCCATTAAAAAAAAAAAGTTTTTTCTACTTAATTATTTAACTATTGCCTCTATCAATGCATTTAAACTTGAGTGGTTGAAATCTTATATGCTATTCTTTATTGTGAGTACAGTACACATTTAAACTTCAATAGTTATCTTTGTATCTTCTATATTTGTTCTCAATTCTCACTGCCCTCTTTTGTATCAATTTATAAGGAGAAATACTGTGATCAGAACATTAAACTTGAATTGTTGTTATTAATTTATGATGAAGCTTAGCTTATATATCCTTTGACATAAAACAATATTCTTCTGGGGTATTGTCTTATTGAGGGCGGCTGGTTATACGAGTTAAAAAGATTTTATAAGCTCATAAACGGCAATATGGTTCCAACAAAATATTATAAGCCAACAATATATTCCAATGAATAATGTTTTCAATTTTTATTCTTTAGTTTTTCAAATTGTCTTTTTTTGCCAAAACGTTTTTCATGTACGTTTAATTTTCATGTTCAAAAGACTAATTAATGCATGTACATGCCGTTTTTTTGGTTGGTAATCCGAGATAACCTAACTAATTCCACATGTGTTCAAGTTCATAAAACACACATGCATACCATTAGATTATAGAACAAAACATCAATTTCAAATCTTCAAAAAGCTAGTAAAAATTAAAAAAGAATCTTCAAAATTGGGCCTAATTTTACTGAGTGGCCCATTTGTTTCGTCTTGCTTCGTGTGAGAATCACGTGGCCTTTTCCTTCAAGTTGACGCTCTTTTTTCTATTTGCTTTGATCCATAATCTTCCACAATATATAAACCTAGGATACAAAATAAGTTATTTTAAAAAAAAATCCGAATAATCCTTCATAAATTATAACTTGGTTTGATTTACATTTTTTTAGTTCCGACTACAAATCAACCATTAAGTTGGAGAGTTTGGTGAAGGTAGCTAACCTTATCATAGAAGTTTTTTTTTTGTTTAAATAAACATTTTTCTTAAATAATACAAAACTTTAATACACATTTTTTAAAGAAACAAAACTTTTAACATTGATGAAATATGTTACGCAGAATATCTCAATACAAGTAAAAATAATAGTATTGCCGGTTGAGTTTAATCCGAAACGGTTACAACGGTTTGGCAGAAAAAGCAAATTCCGGCATCCCAAGAAATGCGACGTTTTAAATATAAAAAAAAAATAAGGGAATCGTCTTTTTCAAGCAATCTCAGACTTCCCCTTTGCTTCTTCTCTTATCCCTAATGCTTTAATCATTTCATTATTAACTCCACTTTCTTTATGCTTCTTCTTCTCTCTTAGTTTCCGTGAATCTCAAAAACCACTGCTGTTCATTTACAGAGCTCTGAATGAACAAGGTTCAAAACTCATAACACTAAAGTCTGTTTAGTTGATCGAAGATGCTGGGAAATTTCATTACAAGAATCATAATGTAAGAGACCATCTGTTACTTCATTTGGTGACAGTTTCGTTCTGTTTCTTAGTTTGTTTTTTCTTTTTCTATTGAAGATTGCTTGTGGGTTACGCGTACCCAGCATATGGATGCTACAAATGCGTTGAAAAGAAAAAAACTGAGATTCAAGAACTTCGTTACTGGTGCAAGTATTGGTAAATCTCTTTTTTTACTTAAGATAAGGGACTCTGATCCTGTTGTAGCAGCACCATTTATTTGAAAATTTCGATTTTACAGGATATTGGTGGGTATTCTTACAGTTTTCGAAAGAATAGGAGACATCATTGTATCATGGTGAGCATTAGTAACTATCAATCTCAACCATTAGATGCTGACATTGTTCTATGTATACAAACATTAGGTTTCCACTATACGGGGAGATCAAAATCGCTCTTCTTGTCTGTTTATGGTACCCAAAATCACAGGTAAAACTCCAATGCAAGAACCGAACATTCATTATTGGATTCATTAAAGATTCTCTGGTTTCTTTAAAGGGGATTAGCTACGTCTACGAGAAGCTTCTATGTCCGTACATGTTAAGGCATGAACTGAACATCGATCAGGGAATTCTGGTTTTAAAGATTCGAGGACATTCTGTAATTGTTCAACTACTGCAACACGGCTATCAATGGACTCTCCAACTCTTTAGACATCTGCAGAAACAGTTCGACAAGGTATATGGAATGAAACAAACAGATTCAATCTCATTTTTTCATGAAATCAAAGAAACCTTACCGTACTACTTCTTGGTCTCTGCAGAAAAATGACAGACCAAAGTCGAAAGAAAGACACAAGTTCATGTCTCTCCGTTAGCTGTTAGCAGAATGACAAGACTAGGATTACAATAACCGGTTGTAAATAACCGGTTCATCACAATTTCAATTTGTAAAGCCAAACCGGTGACAGATACAAGAATTTGATATCTTTTTGATTATTGTATACAAAAGCACTTTGTGTTCGTTCATCTATTTAACAACCTGAGGAGTACAAACCGATCGGAGAATCCAATCAAACACACGTCTCAACAACTGCACTCCGGCGGAGAAGTGTAGCCACACGCGGCGGAGGAACTGACGACACCCAGGCGAATCCTCCGACGAAGTCTGCGCCGTCGCCTGTAGATAAGACCAGGCGGCTTGCTTAACGAGTGGATCGCGTATCGATATATCTCCGACGGTGGATAACACGGGAGAGCTGCAACCGTTAATAGACGGTAGCTTGACGGAGGAGTTGCTCGGAGAGGAGATGATGTCTCTGAGAGATGTGTACGCTACGAAGGCAGGTGGTTTTATTGAGATGAGGTCGAAATCGAAAGACGATGGCGTCGTTGAAGATGATTCGATTGCAAATGGGATATTGGAGGTTATTACCGGCGTTGGCGTCGCTACGGAGATTCTACGGCGGAGTGGAGTCGCCGGAGAAGTTGACGGCGGAGTATCCATAGTCTTTTTTTTTTTTTTTTCTTTGGTGTGAAGGAGAGAATAGGTTTGTGGCTGATTGGGTCTCCTTGTAAATATGAGGTCCAAACCAATTATTGATGTGTATAATATGTGTAACATTTTGTCACTATCTTCTGTTCTATATGTGAATATAATAGATTAATTATTTTATTTTGTATTTTCTGAATAATTCTGGTTGGTGCTGAAGACCTTTTACAAATAGAACAACTGTTTACTTGAACTAATTATATTCGATTTTTTTTTAATTCTTTTATGTGAGTTTCCTCACTGTATATTTTACCTAATTATTACAAAAAATATAATAAAGTTTATATACAGACAAATATATAACTGATGTAGAGATTAGATGAGATATATTCCGAATCTAACCAACAAAATATTATTATTATAATAAAATATTATTATCATTGTTTTCGTAATACTTTTTAAAGAAAATTTGATTCCATCGGTAAAATACACACTAGAGACAATAAAATCAACCAATAAACAAAATATTATTATAATAAAAAGTTGAAAACCATATGGTCATGAGTTTAATAGGTTACCTAGGATCGATAAAAACAGGATTACCACTAATCCATGAATATTAAGAGTCGATTAGAAAAAGATCCGCACAAGCATATTTGGGCAAGTGCTTTAGGCCACCTGGTCTCGCACAAGGTAGACTCCAAGTAGTAAGGGACAAGTGGGCCTAAGACAGTGGGCCCTTAAAATATAAATAATCCTGTCTCAGTCCACTTAAAAGATCTCGTCCTAGATGATTCGCAACAGCACCTTTGGGCAAGTGGTTTAGACCACCACCTGGTCTCTAAGAAGTTCGACTCAAAAGTAGTAAGGAGCAAATGGGCCTGATCCATTGGGCTCGTAAAATAGAATTGATCCTGACTCAGTCCAACTGATAACTTTCAGCCACTAATAAAGTTTAAGCATTGGTGCAATCTAAATACAGAGCATTGCACTGAGAGGGCTTTTCATCATCGACAAGGAAGGAGTATTACAACATTCCACCATCAACAACCTTGGTATTGGCAGAAGCGTTGATCAGACAATGAGAACCCTCCAGGTGGAACCTGACCCCAAGCTGAGCAAAGAGTATTTTTCAGCTATTTAAAAAGCTTTCATATATAACCAATGTTTGGTGAAAAGCAGGGGACATGTTTATCTTTTCCTATGTTGGAGAGCTCAGTTTTTATATTTTTTTCCAAAATAACATATGTTTCTTCTGTGTGATTCTCCTCAAAGTTGAAAAAAAAAAATGGAATTTATATGTTTTTCTCTCTGTTTACATTTCAGTTCTGTAAATAGTTTAGAATAATAATGCAAAGAGGCAGAGTGGTTGACCTTCCAATACATAAATTATAAGAAAAAAATGCCAGATCAAGTCTATGGATTTAAACTTTCATATTGCTTTGTTTAGTGAAAGTGCTTTAAAAGCTGATCATCCACATCTTTGACAGAAGATAATTTCATGTTGTATATACGTATACGTTTACTCGGAATATTCTCTAAGTTTGATCCTGGATAAGTATCTCTTATGAAGTAGTGTATATAGTTAACATAACTTTTTAATATAAGTATTCAAATTAAGTATATATACTTGGACACCAGAAAAAGCTAAAAGATGACTATAGAAATTATAAAATATAACCAAAAGAAAAGGATCGTTTTGTCATTTTCTGATAAAGGCACTATCCTTTCTTAACCATTAACCAAAATGTACAAAAGACAAGTGGGGGACGATAGTGTTTGGTATGTACGCGGTTTAGCAGTTACCCACGTGGTTTATCCACTTAACACATTAAACCCCCTTACAAAATAATGTTATCAGAACGACCCCAATACTTTTCCGTCTACATTTCCGACCTTTTCTTCTGATGTTATAAAAACTTTAACTCCGCTGTACATTTACTGCTTTTACCCAAAAAAAACATCCCACAAAATATACTTAATTCATCTCCTCACGTAGCAACCTCCGAACCCGGTACATAACTGAGCCGGTCCACTTCATCCCAAACCAATTTCGACGTTATCTCATCGAACTCCGGTTCATATTCCTACAACAACATTCTTGAGTAAGCTCAATAAACCTAAAAAAATTACGTTTCTGTGAATGTTCATTAATTATACCTCGAGTTGTCGAACCAACTCTTTAGCGTTTGGTGCAGAGACGATGATTCTACGAGCCATTGGGGATATGAATCCTTCATCCACGGCCTTGTCGATAAACGTCAACAGCGAGTTGTAGTAACCTTCCACGTTAAGAAGACCCACCTGTCAATATTTATTCATCACAATTAATCTTCAGAAAATATTTATATAATTAGATAGTAACATATAAAAGGATTACGACATGGGAAGCTTCCGGTCTCACAATCAGGGTTTTGTAGTTGTACGTCGTGACAACACATCGTTTTTTTATACTCATGCAAAATTATTTATATAATTATAACGTTACATGCTCTTCAAATGTGTGTGGAAAAAGGTTAATTAAGCAAGAATAAAGAATCCCAAAAGGAATCTTGCTCCATGTGATTATTACGACGTTCCATATGCAACCATTTGCATCTTCATTCAGTCAGTTTAAACCAATACATAATATAAAAAAATAATACACCACAGGTTTAAAATAAGAGAAAAAAAATATTCAAAGACGCATATTCCGGTCGTAACAATAATGCAAGCTCATGTCATCTTATATATACTTTTAAAGAAGTTAAAAGATAACTTTTATTTCTTTGATTACGTACCGGCTTACGGTGGATTCCGAGTTGAGCCCATGTAATGACTTCCAGCAATTCTTCCAACGTACCATACCCACCTAACAATTTTCCAAAATATTATTCCAAGTATTTTAGATCTTAATACATTTTTTCCTTACGTAATTAAGTTAAATACATTTAGAAGAAAAAAAATGGATTACAAACCAGGAAGAGCAATGAAGGCGTTGGCTTGACGAGCCATCTCGGCTTTTCTTTGATGCATATCAGCTACGGCTTTAACTTCTCCGATGGTTTCACCGGTTATCTGCAACATATCAACACCATATTAATATATATTTCTCTATATAAATCACACCGCAAATATCTTATATATTGTATTATATATGGTCTTTTTTATTGTGGGATTTATTGAATATAAATTATATTAGTTGGTCAAGGAGATGTATCGTGAAGGAAACCAATAAAGGCTCCAAGTCTCAATCATTCCCATTTTGGTCCTACCACTAGTGTATGTAGATCATTGCAAGGCAATTTCTATCTCAATAATACTAATTAAATACCAAGTCTAACAAAAAAAAAGAGAGATTCATTCAAAAGAGTTTTATTTGGTGTATACCTCTCTTGGCATCAAGGTTTTTGGGATGACCCTACAAGAGATTAGAGAAGAAACAGGTTAATAATGATTCAATCACAATAGCAAACAGCCCTCTTAATCTATAAATAATTAGGGAAATGAAACTTAGTTGACTATTTTGGTTATAGATAATTGA
>MU109995.1:0-12518 GCA_012274485.2 Sinapis alba | reverse complement strand
AGCCTCTTCTTTCTTTTCTCTATCAACACGAGCAGGGACATTAGTCTTAAAAGTTGTATTTGTTGTGGAAGAAGACTTACCCTTGTCTTGATAATTTGGCTTGGAAGCAAAGGTCGGTTTAGAAGCAAAGGTTGGTTTAGAGAGACCCTTTCTCTTGACTTGTTGTTCGATCAGCACGGCCTTGTGTAGCATCTGCTCCCATGCTGCCATAGTCTTCCAGCTCCACGCGGTCTTGTATGTCCCGGTTGAGCCCGGTAAGAAATCTGGCCATGGTGGCGTCTAAGGGCTCGTCTACATCAGCTTTGATCATCAAGGTCTCCATCTCTTGGTGATAGTCCTCAACTGGACCAGTCTGGTCAGTCCTTGGTCCTTCGTGGCAGTATGGATGGCTGATCGTACCAGCCTATCAGTACGTATGGGTCATTTTAAATGTACTAATGGGACCAGTCTACACAGTCCATGGTCTGTTGCATTAAATCCTTCCATTCAGTAAGGATAAGGCTTATAATATGAGCCTATTAGTACGGATAAGGTTGATCATTGAGCCTATTAATACGTCTGGGTCGATTTTTCATGGCCTGTTGGACCATTCTGGGAAGACCTTGGTCCTTCAAGGCAGTACAAATGGATGATCGTATTAGCATATCAATACGTATGGGTCATTTTTCAAGTACTGATGGGACCAGTCCGGACAGATCATGGTCTGTTGAGTTAAATCCTTCCATTGAGTACGGATAAGTCTGATCATATAAGTCTCAGTACTTATAAGTCTGATCATATGAGCCTATCAGTATGTCTTGGTCGATTTTTCATGGCCTGATGGACCAGTCTGAACAGTCCTTTGTCCTTCCAGGCAGTACGTATGGCTGATCGTACCAGCCTATCATTACGTATGGGTCACTTTTAATGTACTAATGGGACAAGTTTGGACAGTCCATGGTCCATTAGATTAAGCTTATCAGTACGTATGGGTCGATTTTTCATGGCCTGTTGGACCAGTCTGGGCAGACCTTGGTCCTTCAAGGCATTACAAATGGCCTATCGTATCAGCCTACCAGTACGTATGGGTCATTTTTCAAGTACTGGTGGGACCAGTCCGGACAGTCCATTGCCGGTGAGTTAAATCCTTCCATTCAGTGTTGTTAAAGCTGATCATATCAGCCTATCAGTACGTATGAGTCGATTTTTAATGGCTTGATGGAACCAGTCTGCACAGTCCTTGGTCCTTCCATGCATTACGGATGGCTGATCGTACGAGCCTATCAGTACGTATGGGTCATTTTTCATGTACTGTTGGGACCAGTCCGGACAGTCCTTGGTCCGCTAAGTTAAATCCTTCCATTCAGTATGGTTAAGGCTGCTAATATCATCCTATCAGTATGTATGGGTCAATTTTTCATGGCCTGATGGACAAGGCTGGACAGTTCTTTGTCCATCCAGGCAGTACGGATGGCTAATCGTACCAGCCTATCAGTACGTATGGGTCTTTTTAATGTATTAATGGGACCAGTCTAGACAGTCCATGGTCCGTTGCATTAAATCCTTCCATTCAGTACGGATAAGGCTGATCATATAAGCCTATAAGTACATTTGGGTCAATTTTTCATGGCCTGTTGGACCAGTCTGGGCAGACCTTGGTCGTTCAAGGCAGTACGGATTGCTGATCGTATCAGCCTATCAGTACGTATAGGTCATTTTTCAAGTACTGATGGGACCAGTCCGGACAGTTCATGGTCCGTTGAGTTAAATCCTTCCATTCAGTACAGTTAAGGCTGATCATATCAGCCTATCAGTACGTATGAGTTGATTTTTCATGGCCTGATGGACCAGTCTGGACAGTCCTTTGTCCTTCCAGGCAGTACGGATGGCTGATCGTACCAGCCTTTCATTACATATGGGTCATTTTTAATGTACTAATGGGACCAGTCTGGACTGTCCATGGTCCATTGGATCAAATCCTTGCATTCAGTACGGATAAGGCTGATTATATAAGCCTATCAGTACGTATGGGTCGATTTTTCATGGCCTGCTGGACCAGCCTGGGCAGACCTTGGTCCTTCAAGGCAGTATGGATGGCTGATCATATCAGCCTATCAGTACGTATGGGTCACTTTTCATGTACTGATGGGACCATTCTGGACAGCCATGGTCCGTTGAGTTAAATCCTTCCATTCAGTACGGACAAGGCTGATCTTATCAACCTATCAATACATATGGGTTGACTTTTCATGGTCGGATGGACCAGGCTGGAGAGTTCTTGGTCCTTCCAGGCAGTACGGATGGCTGATCGTACCAGCCTATCACTACGTATGGGTCATTTTTCATGTACTGTTGGGACCAGTCCGGACAGTCCATGGCCCGCTGAGTTAATCAGCCTATCAGTACATATTGATCAATTTTTTATGGCGTAGTGGACCAGTCTGGACAATCTTTGGTCCATGCAGGCAGTACGGATGGTTGATCAGATCAGCCTATCATCCCGTATGGGTAAATTTTCATGTACTGATGGGACCAGTCTAGACCGTCCATAGTCCGTTGAGTTATATCCTTCCATTCAGTACGGTTAAGGCTGATCTTATCAGTCCATCAGTACGTATGGGTTGATTTTTCATGGCATGATGGACCAGTCTAGACAGTCCTTGGTCCTTCCAGCCAGTACAAATGGCTGATCGTACCAGCCTATCAGTACGTATGGGTCATTTTTCATGTACTGTTGGGACCAGTTCAGACTTTCCATGGTCCGTTGAGTTAAATCCTTCCATTCAGTTTGGATAAGGATGATCATTTCAGCCTATCAGTATGTCTGGGTTTATTTTTCATGGCCTGATGGACCAGTGTGGACAGTCCTTGGTCCTTCCAGGCAGTACAGATGACTGATCGTAGCAGCCTATCATTAAGTATGGGTCATTTTTAATGTACTAATGGGACCAGTCTGGACAGTCCATGGTCCGGTGAATAAAATCCTTCCATTCAGTACATATAAGGCTGATCATATATGCCTATCAGTCTGTATGGGTCGATTTATCATGGCCTGTTGGATCAGTCTGGGCACACCTTGGTCCTTCAAGGCAGTATGGATGGCTGATCGTACCAGCCTATCAGTACGTATGGGTCATTTTTCAAGTACTGATGGGACCAGTCCGGACAGTCCATGGTCTGTTGAGTTAAATCCTTCCATTCTGCACAGTTAAGGCTGATCATATCAGCCTATCAGTACGTATGAGTCGATTTTTTACGGCCCGAAGGACCAGTCTGGACAGTCCTTGGTCCTTCCATGCAGTACGGATGGCTGATCGTACGAGCCTATCAGTACGTATGGGTCATTTTTCATGTACTGTTGGGACCAGTCCGGACAGTCCTTGGTCCGCTGAGTTAAATCCTACCATTCAGTATGGTTAAGGCTGATAATATCATCCTATCCGTATGTATGGGTCAATTTTTCATGGCCTGATGGACCAGGCTGGACAGTTCTTTGTCCATCCAGGCAGTACGGATGGCTAATCGTACCAGCCTATCACTACGTATGGGTCTTTTTAATGTATTAATGGGACCAGTCTAGACAGTCCATGGTCCGTTGCATTAAATCCTTCCATTCAGTATGGATAAGGCTGATCATATAAGCCTATCAGTACATTTGGGTCGATTTTTCATGGCCTGTTGGACCAGTCTGGGCAGACCTTGGTCCTTCAAGGCAGTACGGAATGCTGATCGTATCAGCCTATCAGTACGTATAGGTCATTTTTCAAGTACTGATGGGACCAGTCCGGACAGTTCATGGTCCGTTGAGTTAAATCCTTCCATTCAGTACAGTTAAGGCTGATCATATCAGCCTATCAGTATGTATGAGTTGATTTTTCATGGCCTGATGGACCAGTCTGGACAGTCCTTTATCCTTCCAGGCAGTACGGATGGCTGATCGTACGAGCCTATCATTAAGTATGGGTCATTTTTAATGTACTAATGGGACCAGTCTGGACTGTCCATGGTCCATTGGATTAAATCCTTCCATTCAGTACGGATAAGGCTGATAATATAAGCCTATCAGTACGTATGGGTTGATTTTTCATGGCCTGCTCGACCAGTCTGGGCAGACCTTTGTCCTTCAAGCAGTATGGATGGCTGATCATATCAGCCTACCAGTACGTATGGGTCACTTTTGAAGTACTGATGGGACCAGTCTGGACAGCCATGGTCCGTTGAGTTAAATCCTTCCATTCAGTACGGACAAGGCTGATCTTATCAACCTATCAATACGTATGGGTTGATTTTTCATGGCCTGATTGACCAGGCTGGAGAGTCCTTGGTCCTTCCAGGCAGTACGGATGGCTGATCGTACCAGCCTATCAGTACGTATGGGTCATTTTTCATGTACTGTTGGGACCAGTCCGGACAGTCCATGGCCCGCTGAGTTAATCAGCCTATCAGTACGTATTGGTCAATTTTTCATGGCGTAATGGACTAGTCTGGACAATCTTTGGTCCATGCAGGCAGTACGGATGGCTGATCAGATCAGCCTATCATCACGTATGGGTAAATTTTCATGTACTGATGGGACCAGTCTAGACCGTCCATAGTCCGTTGAGTTATATCCTTCCATTCAGTACGGTTAAGGCTGATCATATCAGTCCATCAGTACGTATGGGTTGATTTTTCATGGCATGATGGACCAGTCTAGACAGTCCTTGGTCCTTCCAGCCAGTACAAATGGCTGATCGTACCAGCCTATTAGTACGTAAGGGTCATTTTTCATGTACTGTTGGGACCAGTTAAGACTTTCCATGGTCCGTTGAGTTAAATCCTTCCATTCAGTTTGGTTAAGGATGATCATTTCAGCCTATCAGTATGTATGGGTTTATTTTTCATGGCCTGATGGACCAGTGTGGACAGTCCTTGGTCCTTCCAGGCAGTACGGATGGCTGATCGTAGCAGCCTATCATTAAGTATGGGTCATTTTTAATGTACTAATGGGACCAGTCTGGACAGTCCATGGTCCGGTGAATAAAATCCTTCCATTCAGTACATATAAGGCTGATCATATAAGCCTATCAGTCTGTATGGGTCGATTTATCATGGCCTGTTGGATCAGTCTGGGCACACCTTGGTCCTTCAAGGCAGTACGGATGGCTGATCGTACCAGCCTATCAGTACGTATGGGTCATTTTTCAAGTACTGATGGGACCAGTCCGGACAGTCCATGGTCTGTTGAGTTAAATCCTTCCATTCTGCACAGTTAAGGCTGATCATATCAGCCTATCAGTACGTATGAGTCGATTTTTTACGGCCCGAAGGACCAGTCTGGACAGTCCTTGGTCCTTCCATGCAGTACGGATGGCTGATCGTACGAGCCTATCAGTACGTATGGGTCATTTTTCATGTACTGTTGGGACCAGTCGGACAGTCCTTGGTCCGCTGAGTTAAATCCTTCCATTCAGTATGGTTAAGGCTGATAATATCATCCTATCCGTATGTATGGGTCAATTTTTCATGGCCTGATGGACCAGGCTGGACAGTTCTTTGTCCATCCAGGCAGTACGGATGGCTAATCGTACCAGCCTATCAGTACATATGGGTCTTTTTAATGTATTAATGGGACCAGTCTAGACAGTCCATGGTCCGTTGCATTAAATCCTTCCATTCAGTACGGATAAGGCTGATCATATAAGCCTATCAGTACATTTGGGTCGATTTTTCATGGCCTGTTGGACCAGTCTGGGCAGACCTTGGTCCTTCAAGGCAGTATGGAATGCTGATCGTATCAGCCTATCAGTACGTATAGGTCATTTTTCAAGTACTGATGGGACCAGTCCGGACAGTTCATTGTCCGTTGAGTTAAATCCTTCCATTCAGTACAGTTAAGGGTGATCATATCAGCCTATCAGTATGATGAGTTGATTTTTCATGGCCTGATGGACCAGTCTGGACAGTCCTTTGTCCTTCCAGGCAGTACGTATGGCTGATCGTACCAGCCTATCATTACGTATGGGTCATTTTTAATGTACTAATGTGACCAGTCTGGACTGTCGATGGTCCATTGGATTAAATCCTTCCATTCAGTACGGATAAGGCTGATCATATACGCCTATCAGTACGTATGGGTTGATTTTTCATGGCCTGCTGGACCAGTATGGGCAGAACTTGGTCCTTCAAGGCAGTATGGATGGCTGATCATATCAGCCTATCAGTACGTATGGGTCACTCTTCAAGTACTGATGGGACCAGTCTGGACAGCCATGGTCCGTTGAGTTAAATCCTTCCATTCAGTACGGACAAGGCTGATCTTATCAACCTATCAATACGTATGGGTTGACTTTTCATGGCCTGATGGACCAGGCTGGAGAGTCCTTGGTCCTTCCAGGCAGTACGGATGGCTGATCGTACCAGCCTATCAGTACGTATGGGTCATTTTTCATGTACTGTTGGGACCAGTCCGGACAGTCCATGGCCCGCTGAGTTAATCAGCCTATCAGTACGTATTGGTCAATTTTTCATGGCGTAATGGACCAGTCTGGACAATCTTTGGTCCATGCAGGCAGTACGTATGGCTGATCAGATCAGCCTATCATCACGTTGGGCAAATTTTCATGTACTGATGGGACCAGTCTAGACCGTCCATAGTCTGTTGAGTTATATCCTTCCATTCGGTACGGTTAAGGCTGACCATATCAGTCCATCAGTACGTAGGGGTTGATTTTTCATGGCATTATGGACAAGTCTAGACAGTCCTTGGTCCTTCCAGGCAGTACAAATGGCTGATCGTACCAGCCTATTAGTACGTATGGGTCATTTTTCATGTACTGTTGGGACTAGTTAACACTTTCCATGGTCCGTTGAGTTAAATCCTTCCATTCAGTTTGGATAAGGATGATCATTTCAGCCTATCAATATGTATGGGTTTACTTTTCATGGCCTGATGGACCAGTGTGGACAATCCTTGGTCCTTCCAGGCAGTACGGATGGCTGATCGTAGCAGCCTATCATTAAGTATGGGTCATTTTTAATGTACTAGTTGGACCAGTTTGGACAGTCCATGGTCCAGTGAATAAAATCCTTCCATTCAGTACATATAAGGCTGATCATATAAGCCTATCAGTTCGTATGGTTCGATTTATCATGGCCTGTTGGATCAGTCTGGGCAGACCTTGGTCCTTCAAGGCAGTACGGATGGCTGATCGTACCAGCCTATCAGTACGTATGGGTCATTTTTCAAGTACTGATGGGACCAGTCCTGACAGTCCATGGTCTGTTGAGTTTCATCCTTCCATTCAGTTAGGATAAGGCTGATCATTTCAACCTATCAGTACGAATGGGTCGATTTTTCATGGCCTGATGGACCAGTCTGGACAGTCCTTGGTCCTTCCAGGCAGTACGGATGGCTGATCGTACCAGCCTATAAGTACCTATGGGTCATTTTTAATGTAATAATGGGACCAGTCTAGATAGTCCATGGTCCGTTGCATTAAATCCTTCCATACAGTACGGATAAGGCTGATCATATAAGCCTATCAATACGTCTGGGTCGATTTTTCTTGTCCTGATGGACCAGTCTGGACAGTCCTTGGTCCTTCCAGGCAGTACGGATGGGTGATCGTACCAGCCTATCAGTACGTATGGGTCATTTTTCATGTATTGTTGGGACCAGTCCGAAAAGTCCATAGTCCGCTGAGTTAAATCTTTCCATTCAGTATGGTTAAAGCTGATCATATCAGCCTATCAGTACGTATGTGTCAATTTTTCATGCCCTGATGGACCAGACTGGACAGTCCTTGGTGCATCCAGGCTGGACAGTCCTTGGTGCATCCAGGCAGTACAGATGGCTGATCGTATCAGCCTATTAGTACGTATGGGTCATTTTTCATGTACTGATGGGACTAGTCCGGACAGTCCATTGTCCGTTGAGTTAATACATTCACTTTAGTACGGTTAAGGCTGATCATATCAGCCTATCAGTACGCATGAGTCGCTTTTTCATGGCCTGATGGACCAGTCTGGACAGTCATTTGTCCTTCCAGGCAGTTCGGATGGCTGATCGTACCAGCCTATCATTATGTATGGGTCATTTTTAATGTACTAATGGGACCAGTCCGGACAGTCCATGGTCCATTGGATTAAATCCTTCCATTCAGTACGGATAAGGCTGATCATATAAGCCTATCAATACGTATGGGTCAATTTTTCTTGGCGTGTTGGACCTGTGTGGGCAGACCTTGGTCCTTCAAGGCAGTACGGATGGCTGATCATATCAGCCTATCAGTAAGT
The DNA here is from genome assembly GCA_012274485.2 of Sinapis alba. Classification (NCBI taxonomy): domain Eukaryota; kingdom Viridiplantae; phylum Streptophyta; class Magnoliopsida; order Brassicales; family Brassicaceae; genus Sinapis; species Sinapis alba. The sequence goes on along the minus strand of MU109995.1, from coordinate 4,262 downwards.
ATGGGTAATTTTTAAAATACTGATGTGACCAGTCCGGACAGTCCATGGTCCGTTGAGTTAAATCCTTCCATTAAGTACGGTTACAGCTGATCATATCAGCCTATCAGTACGTATGAGTCTATTTTCCATGGCCTAATGAACCAGTCTGGACAGTCCTTGGTCCTTCCAGGCAGTACGGATGGCTGATCGTACCAGCCTATCCGTACGTATGAGTCATTTTAATGTACTAATGGGACCAGTCTAAACAGTCCATGGTTAGTTGCATTAAATCCTTCCATTCAATATGGATAAGGCTGATCATATCAGCCTATCAGTACGTATGAGTCGATTTTGCATGGCCTGATGGAACAGTCTGGACAGTCCTTGGTCCTTCAAGGCAGTACGGATGGCTGATCGTACCAGCCGATCAGTACATATGGGTCATTTTTCATATACTGTTGGGACCAGTCCCAACAGTCCATGGTCCGCTGAGTTAAATCCTTCCATTTAGTATGGTTAAGGCTTATCATATCAGCCTATCAGTACGTATGGGTCGATTTTTCATGCCCTGATGAACCAGGCTAGAAAGTGCTTGGTGCATCCAGGCAGTACGGATGGCTTATCGTATCAGCCTATCAGTACGTATGGGTCATTTTTCAAGTACTGATGGGACCAGTCTGGACACTCCATTGTCCGTTGAGTTAAATACTTCCATTCAGTATATATAAGGCTGATCATATCAGCCTATCAGTACATATGGGTTGATTTTTCATGGCCTGCTGGACCAGTCTGGACAGTCCTTGTTTCATCCAGGCAGTACTGATGGGTGATCATATCAGCCTATCAGTACGTATGGGTCGATTTTTCATGGCCTGATTGACTAGTCTGGACAGTCCTTGGTCCATCCAGACAGTATGTATGGTTGATTATATCAGCCTATAGCTATGTATGGGTCATTTTTCATGTACTGGTGGGACGGACCAGTCTCGACAGTCCTTGGTCCATCCAGGCAATACGGATGGTTGATCGTATCAACCTATAAGTACGTATGGGTCATTTTTCATGTACTGATCGGACCAGTTTGGACAGTTCATGGTCCGTTGAGTTAAATCCTCCCATTCAGAACGGTTAAGGCTGATACTATCAGCCTATCAGTACGTATGACTCAATTTTTCATGGCCTGATGAACCAGTCTGGCCAGTCCTTTGTCCTTCCAGGCAGTACGGATTGCTAATCGTATCAGCCTATAAGTATGTATGGGTCATTTTTCATGTACTGATGGGACCAGTCCGGACAGTCCATGGTCCGTTGAGTTAAATCCTTCCATTCAGTTAGGATAAGGCTGATCATTTCAACCTATCACTACGTATGGGTCGATTTTTCATGGCCTGTTGGACCAGTCTGGACAGTCCTTGGCCCTTCCAAGCAGTATGGATGGCTAATCGTATCAGCCTATAAGTACGTATGGGTCAGTTTTCATGTACTGATGGGACCAGTCCGGACAGTCCATGGTCCGTTGAGTTGAATCCTTCCATTCAGTTAGGATAAGGCTGATCATTTCATCCTATCACTACGTATGGGTCGATTTTTCATGGCCTGATGGACCAGTCTGGACAGTCCTTTGTCCTTTCAGGCAGTACAGATGGCTGATCGTACCATTCTATCATTACGTATGGGTCATTTTTATTGTACTAATGGGACCAGTCTGGACAATCCATGGTCCATTGAATTAAATCCTTCAAGTCAATACAGATATGGCTGATCATATAAGCCTATCAGTATGTATTGGTCAATTTTTCATGGCGTGTTGGACAAGTCTTGGCAGACCTTGGTCCTTCAAGACAATACGGATGGCTGATCATATCAGCCTATGAGTACATATGGGTTATTTTTCATGTACTGATGGGACCAGTCCAGACAGTCCATGGTCCGTTGAGTTAAATCCTTCCATTCAGTACAGTTAAGGCTGATCATATCAGCCTATCAGTACGTATGAGTCGCTTTTTCATGGCCTGATGGACCAGTCTGGACAGCCCTTGGTCCTTCCAGGCAGTACGGATGGCTGATCGTACCAGACTATCCGTACATATGGGTCATTTTAATGTACTAATGGGACCAGTCTAAACAGTCCATGGTCCGTTGCATTAAATCCTTCCATTCAATATGGATAAGGCTGATCATATCAGCCTATCAGTACGTATGAGTCGATTTTGCATGGCCTGATGGACCAGTATGGACAGTCCTTGGTCCTTCAAGGCAGTACGGATGGCTGATCGTACCAGCCGATCAGTACATATGGGTCATTTTTATTGTACTAATGGGACCAGTTCGGACAGTCCATGGTCTGTTCAGTTAAATCCTTCTATTCAGTTTGGATAAGGCTGATCATTTCAGCCTATCAGTACGTATGGGTCGATTTTTCATGGCTTGATGGATCAGTCTGGACAGTCCTTGGTCCTTCCAGGCAGTACGGATGGCTGATCGTACCAGCCTATCCGTACGTATGGGTCATTTTAATGTACTAATGGGACCAGTCTAGACAGTCCATGGTCCGTTGAGATAAATCCTTCCATTCAGTACGGATGGGACCAGTCATATGGGTCGATTTTTCATGGCCTTATGGACTAGTTTGTACATTCCTTTGTCCATCCAGGCTGTACGGATGGCTAATCGTATCATCATATCAGCACGTATGGGTCATTTTTCATGTACTGATGGGACCAGTCCAGACAGTCCATGGTCCGTTGAGTTAAATCCTTCACTTCAGTACGGTTAAGGCTGATTATATCAGCCTATCAGTATATATGGGTTGATTTTTCATGGCCTGATGGACCAGTCTGGACAGTCCTTGGTCCATCCATGCAGTACGGATGGCTGATCAGATCAGCGTATTTGTACGTATGGTAATTTCTCATGTACTGATGGGACCAGTCCAGACCGTCCATGGTCCGTTGAGTTATATCCTTCCATTCAGTACGGTTAAGGCTGATCATATCAGCCCATCAGTACGTATGGGTTGATTTTTCATGGCCTGATGGACCAGTTTGGACAGTCCTTGGTCCATCCAAGCAGTACGGATGGCTAATCGTATCAGCCTATCCGTACGTGTGGGTCATTTTTTATGTACTGATGGGACCAGTCTGGACAGTACATGGTGTGTTGGGTTAAATCCTTCCATTCAGTACAGTTAAGGCTGATCATATCAGCCTATCAGTACGTATGAATCGATTTTTCATGGCCTGATGGACCAGTCTGGACAGTCCTTTGTCCTTCCAGGCAGTACGGATCGCTGATCGTACCAGCCTATCATTACGTATCGGTCATTTTATTGTACTAATGGGACCAGTTCGGACAGTCCATGGTCTGTTGAGTTAAATCCTTCCATTCAGTTTGGATAAGGCTGATCATTTCCGCCTATCAGTCTGTATGGGTTGATTTTTCATGGCATGATTAACGAGTCTTGACAGTCCTTCGTCCTTCCAGGCATTATGTATGGCTGATCGTTCCAGCCTATCAGTACGTATGGATCATTTTTCATGTACTGTTAGGACCAGCTCGGACAGTCCTTGGTCCGTTGAGTTAAATCCTTCCATTCAGTACAGTTAAGGCTGATCATATCAGTCTATCTGTACGTATGAGTCAATTTTTCATGGCCTGATGAACCAATTTGGACAATCCTTTGTCCTTCCAGGCAGTATGGATGGCTAATCGTATCAGCCTATAAGTAAGTATGGGTCATTTTTCATTAACTAATGGGACCATTCTAGACGGACCATGGTCCGTTGCATTAAATCCTTCCATTCAGTACGGATAAGGCTTATTATATAAGCCTATCAGTACGTCTGGGTCAGTTTTTCTTGACCTGTTGGACCAGTCTGGGCAGGCCTTGGTCCGTCAAAGCAGTACAAATGGCTGATCGACTCAAATTATACGTACGTATGGGTCATTTTTTAAGTACTGATGGGACCAGTCCGGACAGTTCATGGTCCGTTGAGTTAAATCCTTCCATTCAGTACAGTTAAGGCTGATCATATCAGCCTATTAGTACGTATGAGTCGATTTTTCATGCCCTGATGGACCAGCCTTGATAGAACCCAGGACCTGGACCAGGACGTGGAGCAGACTCAGCAAGGTGACCAGGACGATCAGATCAGTCCAACTGAGGTTCAGCCAGTCAGCCGTACCAGATCAACGGACAGAGCCGTGTACCGGATCGACCCGCGTGCACCCGGACGCGACCTAAGGATGGATCCACGACCTGATGACCGAATCAGCCAACCCAC
>MU109992.1:0-12529 GCA_012274485.2 Sinapis alba | reverse complement strand
TCGTCGCCATAGAACTTACGCAACCCGTCGATAGGTTTAACTGTAGGATCTTTAGGACCGAAAGAGAAAGGAACAGAGAGGTTGACCAGAGCTTTGACTTTATCAGGTCGGAAAAGACAAAGATACCAAGCGAGTAGAGCTCCCCAATCATGCCCAACCACAAACACTTTGTCTTCGGTCAAGGCGGATATGACAGCTACCAGGTCGCCCACGAGGTGGAAGCAAGTGTAGGAAGAGATCTCCGGCGGAGCATCGGAGTCACCGTAACCGCGTAAGTCAGGAGCGACGGCGCGGTATCCGAGAGCAGCGAGTCCGGGGATCTGGTGACGCCATGAGTACCAAAGAGTAGGGAATCCATGGAGGAGGAGGACTACAGGACCATCGGAAGGGCCTTGGATCGCCACGTGGATGTCTATGCCATTACCTCTTACCTTTCTGTGCTCCATATGTTGTGTTCTTTGGTGTTGTTTCAGTGACTAATCTTCTCCGTCTTTTATAATGTGTTTGTATGTCTCTACACGTGTTTTGGATTTGACATTTATCAACTCTCGTGGAAAATTATAAAAGCATCATTATTGGATCTCTCATTGAAAATCTCTACCAAAAGTCACTTAAATATTAAATATGTGAAAATATTTTATCTGTTTCATAACAAGTGTCGTTTTAGATTTGTGCAAATAAATTAAAAAAAATATTTAATTTTACAGATTTTCTATATAAAAACATCATTTTTCATACACCTAACCATATTTCAACCAATAAAAAATTAAACTAAAAAAAAAATTTATAAATTTTGTATTGAAATGCGAAAACGACACTTATTTTGTAACAATTTTTTTTCTACACTTAATATAAAACGGAGGAAATATTAATTATTATATAAAAAAAAAGTTTTAAACACCAAGTCATACGGATGGAGTAAAGGGAAGGCCAAAGAACAATCCTCATATTAAATGAGCGACACTTACCCTCTGTTTCCAAGCTATTGTCTTTGGAGTTTGGTCACGGAGACAAAGATTTGTACTTTTAAAATTAACTAAATTAAGTTGGAAATTCAATTGAATTTTAAACGGATCGATAACTGGGCTAGTAATTATTAAATGATGCAAATAATTTCTGGTTAAATCAACACTCAACACGTAAGAAGCAAAGTTATGGAAGTGGGCAAAAGTAAACGATTTCTAGGTTGATACGTACTTTCTCATAATTTTTTTTAGAATATTGTTACTTAATATAAAATATAAAATATAAAATATTTTGATTAAAAATAAATTATTTTTCTAATTAACTATTTTTCATAACTATTAACCAATTAATATTTGACAAACACAATTGTTTTTTTTTTTGAAATTTATAATTTAATATTATTACCAAATAAAAATGCAGTAAAAAGTAAAATTATTTTTAAAAACCTTAAAATAGAGAAAGTATTATTTAATAATTTTCTGTTACAAAATAATATATGTTTTAAAAAATAAATTTGTTTTAAAAAATATTTTTATTTTTTCAATATAATTTTTATTAGGTAATAATAGTAAATTGTAAAAAAGTAAAAAATTGTTTTACTTTTTTTAATTGGTATAAAATATGAGAAATAATTAATTATAAAACTGGTATATTAAAAATTAAAATTTAATATATTTAATTAATATATGTGAAATTATATATAATATTTTGACATAATAAAAAATATATTAAATAAGTCGAATAGAAAACTGTTGGAAAGATGAATAATTGTGTAGAGTTATACCAAACACAAAAAAGCAGAAAATAAACGTCTTCAACCGAAAAAAATTAGGTGTAACTCACTATCATAACTTTTAATTTTATCTTAATATAACCAGACGAATTTGTTCCATTGTAAAGATATCATTTTCATTTTCATTGTTAACATATATTCTATTTTAAAAATATTTAATACTTTCTTTCTTTCAAAATGTCCTATATTTTAAAATTTTCATTTTTACTAAAAATTCATTTTAGATGTTGATTATAAATATATTATTTTTTAGAACAATAATTTTCTATAATTTTTAACCTATACCAATTCCATACACACAATTAGATAGAAGATTTATTTTAGTTATCTAATAAATTATATAAAGTTTATTAAGGATGATAATGACATTTCGGCATCACCAAAAACAGGGGACCGATACGTGACAACACGTGACTAGTCTGGACTACTTATGTGGGACTAGGATACCTTTATATAATTAAAAAAAAAGGATGATAATGACTTAACTAATCTAATTTTCGATGTATGAGCTCAAATTTGAAAAATTACTTCGTAAATAATAACATAGACCAGATGATTTTCCCTGATATCACAATATAACATTATTTAGATAATATTTATGGAAAGTAAGTTTATATATATATATATATATATATTTGAAATTAATAAGAGTTTTGATAAATTAAATTTATTAATAAAATTTGATTGAGAACTTTTGATTAGTTAATAATATAAGAATAATATATTATATTAATCATTTTAGCACATACATCTCATAATTATGAAAACATTATAAGGAAAACTACCATATATGAGTTGTAATATATATATAGTATTTATGTAAAATTCAAAAAATAGTAAATTTGGAAAGATTCTATTCAATTAAATATAATATAAATTTATTTTGGAATTTAATTAAATATTAATTTTTGTCATCAAAAATTATTAGGTATAGTTTAATTATGTATACAATTAATCAATAATATAAAATTAATTTTAAAATATGATAATTTGTAGTTTGTTATAATGAAATAATAATAATAATATATATATATATATATATATATATAAATTCATGTAAATACAATTAAATATAATATTATTTTATTATAACAAACTATAAATAACTATTTAAAATAAACTATACATATTAAAATGTTTAATCACATATTATATGAAAATATTATTTTGAAGACTGTCTCAAGCATGATATTTAATATAATATAATACACACATTTTTAAAAAATATATAATTTTTAGAATTATGTTCTACTCTTACTTCTATTTATTTAATTATTTATATATATATATATATAAAGATACAATATTTTTTATAATATATTAAATTAACCTAATAGGATATACAAATGAAATTTATTCTATTAATATTATTTGTTTGAGAATTATAAAAATTTCAAAATTTTGATCAATACATCAAAGTCTAATTTATTATGTATATACTTTTTCTTTGAGAAATATTAAAGTAAAATAATGGAATTACGAACACTACATAGTATTTATATATAATAGAATTTTTACTAACTGAAAATCTTACAAATTGATTGATGTATATTATGCTATGTATCATATAACAAATATGATTTTAAAGATTGGATCAAGCAAACTATTTAAATTTATATCCTAATTTTATTTATACTTATTTAATTAAGTTCAAATAATAAACAAACTTAAATTGATAACTCTTCAATTAAAATTATAAAATAATAAATAAATAAATTTATCTAAAATTATAAAAAAATTGACAAGTAAATAAAATCATTTCTCAAATAACAGTTTATATACCACTATTCACTTATATCAAAATAGATGGTTTGTTGACTCTTAATAATTCATCATTATTACAATGTGGTCTTCAGTAGAAATCACTCTTGTTTATCTGCTATTAATATGGAGTATTAGACAACATAGCCGCCACACCATTTATTTATTGTTATAATGTGAATGACTTCAAAAACATAATACTACGGTTGATTGTTTGTTTATATTGTTAGTTATTATATAACGAGGTTCAATCCCAATATATAAAAGGGATTGAGATAGTGTTTTTAAGCATCCACATAAGCATAAAAAATCAGCCAATTAAATTTAAGAATTTGTCCACATCAGATTTTATGAAGTTGTTATGTCATAATTTTTAATATTTTGATTATAAAACTTAAATAAAAATGAATCGGCGTTTCCAATTTCGAAGATATGCGATGTTAATAGTCACTCGCTCATATTGATTACCTCTCTTTAGTAAGTTTATAAATGGCTAAACTGTAAACCTCTCCACTTCCCCTATATTCCTTGTATATTTCAGTATGATTTATGATTCTCCATACTCCACAGATCCGTCGAAAGTTACGGCATGGGCCGCATGGCTCCGGCTACTTTGTTCATCAACGACATTGTTCCCGACTTGGGAGAGGTGAAACTAATCTCCAGGGTCATTCATTTATTGTAAGCCCGGAACCCATCATGCTTTATTAATTTATAATCCTCTATTTTTCTTGCTCATATATATCTCGCATCAGTGGTTCTTCACAATGGAGCTTGCAAATTAATAGAGCTTACTATGATACTTTGCAGGCTTCTTACGTATCCACATCTACGAGTGCACGAGAAGATTTTTTTTTCTGAAAAGTTGTACAAGAAATTAGGGTTCACAAAATTCAGTGGTTTGTTTTTTTGACTGAACAATTCATTGGTTTGTTTTTGATTCTGATGCTCCAATATAATACATTATTCTACAGTACAAAAGAGAGGAGAAAAAACTTTCTTTTAGAGTCTAAACCATTATGGCCATGATAGAATATTGTACTCATTGTTGTCATAACAATCTAGCATTTGTTCTGGTACTTTTGAATTTTGATTGTTTATATTATTTTGGATTGGTTTATCAGTTTACATTTGTATACTTCAATAAGTCTATTGAAATAATTTGCTATTTTATTTTGTAATTTTCTTTGACCTACCAATTTATCATGGTGAATTATGAATCACTTTTTTGTGTTGTTTTCTAGATTCACCATCTCAGATTCTGTTGTATTTTCCAAACGCAAGAGATGAAAGAAGGACAATGTGCTCAAGAAGTTTCTTTTCTCCCTCCATCTACTTGGGCAGGATTAAGCAGCTCTGGTTTCAATGGAGTAAGCACTCCTTGCCCGTCAACAAGATCTGTTTTGAGAAATATTTGAAGGTCATATCTTCATCTCCCTTAAGGATAAGTGTACAACGCAGTTGTTTCATTTTGTTCCCTACGGTTTCCAACGCACACATCACATATTTCAGTAGCTACCTCATCAACAAATCACATAAAACCCGATTACCACCATGAAATTAAAGCATATAAAAATCAATAAATGCATTCATTGCGTGTATGTATCTGAGCATAATCACTGAGTGATCAAAAAATAAATTATTTGATTTGAGATATATTACCTCGCTATCTGAAACTATGGTATTATTGGCACAACTATATTAGATTTTGTTATCAAGTCCTCAAATAACAGATCGTTCGAAAGTGTAGCAAAAGGGATACGTTTTGTTGATCCGATAAGAAGAAACTGAGTAAGTTTAAAATATATACTACAACGCAACAAACATTTCATATATTAACAGGGTCTAACTGCTAACCATCACCGGAACATTATGAACTAATAGAAAAGGAGCTTATAGAAATAAAATTTTACGAATGAAAAGGAACAATATTGTTCTACATTCCTCTACAATAAAAAGAATAATTAGGAATAGAAAGAAAAAAATATTTCTTATAAATGGTAATTTTTTTTAGAAACATTAAAGAATGTATTATTCTTTTTCATTCTTTGGTCACCAAATTTAGTCTCGATTTATTTGTCTTTTTCTTAATACTTTGAAGTAATGTTTTCCTTATCAAGTACTACTATTTCAAAATATTTGTACACAAGTTTATTTTTATGTACTAACATAATATCAAGACAGCCAATTATTCAAAACGATAAAAGGAAAAACCTGAAGCGAGCATAAAGATAACATATCATGGTCACTTCACTTCTACTCCTATATCTATACAGACAAGAGAGAAAAAATAATTGTGTATGTATTTCCTCTGTTACCTAGATAAAATTATTTATTGTCATAACCAAAATAATGATTTAGTTTAAGTTCAATTAACGTAAAGATACATAATCTTTTGTAGCAACAAAATCTGATTATTATAATTTTTAGATAGTCTTTTATATATATTTTTGTTACTCCATATTATGTTATATCAAAAACATTCACAAACTTCATAACAATAACATTGCCCACAAAGCATTCTCGGATAATAATGAAAACTTCATTTTTAAATAATATAAATAACTAGACTTTGTTCACATCATTATAATTTTTTTAATTTAATGTTAACAAGTATTAAATGTATACGTTAGTATTAAGCTATATCAATAGGATATTAGTATCTTAAAACTGTAGTTTTAAAAAGTTGTACTAAGGGAATAGTTATCATAATTTACGTATATATATTATTTTATTTTAAATACTAAAATGTTTGGGGTCGAAGCCCGTAATCCTCCAGACCTAAAACTATAAATTAATCATGTAATATTAGTTTCGTTCGAACTGTTTTCTAACTACCAAAAAATAATATAAATAACTTGTCCCAAGAAAATAAATAAATTAAATGGTTAATTAATCATGGCAGCTAAAACATATGTAGTTAGGCAAATTTACATGATGAAAGAAACTAACCACTACAAGCCAAAGATATAAACAAACTCATAGTTAAATTACTTTTAAACATGTACATGTGAAACACAATATTTACATTGCAAAACATGTATTTTAACTCATATAAAACTATATTATAGCTCAACCATGATGAAACATACATTATAAAACACTCAAATATTTCTATCAAGGGGCTGCAAAGCATAAGTAATACTCTCTTTGTTTCAATATAAATGATGTTTAAGGTTTTTACACATAAATTAAGAAAATACAAACTTTCATGTAATTTAATCTTGGTTACATAAAATATTATTAAATGAAACTTATTCAACCAATAAGAAAAAAGGAAAATATTTTGTAATTGGTCATAAAATTCAAATAACATTAAATTCTACTTAGAATATTGAGAACATCAATTATTTTGCAACAAATTATTTTCCCTTAAACACCACTTAAAGTGATACGGAGGGAGTAAGTAATATAAATTTGACATAGTAACAAGTAATTATCTCCAAATACAAACTTAAAAGCGTAATAGTACTGGTTAATAACTCTTATTTACAAGGCAACTTTAACTTGCTTCATTATTGGTCACACATCTATTACAAGGAAGCTATTACTCAAAAACGTAAAGAATAATATTATGAAGCTATTGCTCGCTTGATTATTGACCTTCAGAAGAAGAAAAAAAGGGAAGTTCAATCTATGAGTTCGAGGTAAATTTTTCATCGACAACCCAAAAGATTATCATTAAGAAACACACTTAAAAACAAATTTTCGTCATCTTCCAAACTGTCTATATATTCTTTTTAACTCATTTTTAATATTGGGCAGATTAATACGAGAAAATAAAGATGTATGCAACATCGAAACAACAAAATCAGAGCATGTTTCTATTCTTATACTATATACTAAATAGTTTATACAAGATTCTACCGAATTTAATTTTCACACAATAAAATCATTAATAAATTTTAAATAGTCATTATCCGCGCGTAGCGCGGAAGACGACCTAGTCATATATAAAATACTAGTATTACCTCCCACGGGCCCTATTATTTATATATATTTTTAATGTATGTAACATTTATATAATTTACAATGAAAATAAATGTTCTTTTGAGAGTTATTAGTTGTATACTTCAAGAAATAATATTTATATTTTATAAAAATCCAATATGGATCCAAAATATATGTAACATATTGATCATTTAATCTTAATAAATATGAAAATGAGGGAAAATTATATATGGCAGAAGTAAAATTTTAAAATATTATAGCTCAGACATATATGAATTTACTCAAATTGACTGGCTGCTTATTACAATATTTTCTGTGATTTTTTGGTTCATGTTCTTTAACGCTAACAATCACAACTTTTAAAAAACTAAGGATTGTCTACGAGATGATAGTTTTTTTATTGATATGACTTTTAAGTATTTTTATTTATGTTATTTTGTTATGATGATTTAGTATATTTTATTTTATAGTATTATACTACTGTGTTTGTTTGATTATTATGTGTGTAACAATTTTTTTGGTGATTACAAATGATCTATTTTAATAAAGTGTTTAACATTTGCCCAAAAATTTTTTATAATAAAGATAGATTTTAATAGAAGACTACAAATTTTCTCATTTTGTTTGTAATCATAACATAAGTTGCATCTTCTCATGTTTTTGTTGGGATGACATGTAGTTGTTAATTTCACTATTTTTAATGTTGCCACGTAATATGGCAGTTGTTCAACACATATGATGTGGGAAGATGTTTTGATTTGTTGTCAATATTGACCACTCCTAGCTTCATATTGTCGTCATTCTAGTTTGTCTGATTATCTTTTCTCGATATCCTTTTTTCTTCTGCATAACATATAGGTAGAATGTATTTAGATACAAATCTTTAGTAGCCAAATGAAGAGAATGAACCCTACATCAGTGTTGTTTTGATGAAAATGTACTTATATGCCTTTGACATAGTCAATTTGTGGGTTACCGGTGTTAAGACATTTACTCATTAGATCCTCGTATTTGGTAAGTGAAGTGAGAGGTTAGTCCGTCAAGATTGGGAGTTCTATTTATTGGTTGATGACAAAGAAGACAAAGCTAAGGTCGCAATGGATAAGACTGTGGTCGATGTTGATGGTGATAATCTAGGTCTTAAAATTTGTGTCCCCTCTCTCCTCTCTCTCTCATCTTCCTTTAATAAGCATCCTCCTTGTTTGTTAGCCGTTAGCAAGAATCTAGGGATCGTTCTTGACTTGGTTTAGCTCGATGACCCGCTATAAATTAAGGAAGAGCTTCCCATTGCGGATGCACTTAAATTGAATAAAAATTAATCTAATGCATAGCAAATTGATAAAATTACAGTAAAATATTAAAACAAACATGAAAACTAACATTGTTTGTAAACAGTATGATTTACCTTATAGATGAAGTAAACTTGTTTTTTCAACGACCAAATTATAAGATATTTTTTAATAATTAATTGACTATTTAAAGTAGAGAAATTTATTAGGATAACACTTTTTAGTTTAGTTTCATAAAAATAGTCTTCGAGGAAAAAAATAACCAAATTATTTCGTTAAAGAGAAAAATATGCACTTATAACTATAGGGTTAACTAATATAGACTTAAAGTTTAGAGTTAAGAGGTCCGGTTTTGAAAGTGAGTTTCAATTTTTTAAAATAAAAAGTAAATATTAAAATTTTTAAAATAGAAGGGGCTAATTTGTTTTTTCAAGGCTATTTTATGATAAATTTTTTAAAAGGATTATTTTTTAAAAATTTACCCTATAAAGTATTTATTTAAATTTTCATATTTATTTTTATATATCATATTAATATAAAATTTGTATTGATTATTTGAAATACTTATATATATTTCAAATATTTATACTGACTATTTTTTTATATTTTTTGGATTATCTGTTTGAGTTGAGTCAATAACACTTCAGATTTAGATATGTTTTGTATTATTTTATAAAACCAGTGTAAATATTTAAATATTTTAGATTTAGTAACATGTCAAATTTTTCGGTTTAGATTTAGCTCGGATCTCAGATTGGAGAAGTTATGCCCATATACGTCCATCCATCTAAGCAATAATCTTTTATAAAACACTTACTTACCTTTTGCCTATATTTTGAACACTAGTCCCTCGTGATAATTTTGATTCGACTCTGTTTCTTTCATAAAGAAACTTCACGACCCCCACACCACCACACAGAGACACATATATACTCTCTCCCCTCGCTTTCAGTCTCTCTCTCTCTCTCTTCAAGTACTCGTTCTCTCGCTCACTCAATCTCTCTAGCTCGCCCCACCAGAAAAAAATGGGTTCTTGCACGAAAACCGCTTATGATTTTTGAGCAAACCCTATTCATCGACGAAACCCTCTTCTTGTAAAACAGACATAAGTAGAAACTCGAAACGATTCGTTTTTTTTTTCCTTCAACATTTTTTTTGTCCTCTATCTGTCCAAAATCCCCCCAAATGGCAGCCATTTCATTGGTTGTAAGCTGTTTCTTCTCGATTCTTCTGTTGACTCATCGACTGAACTCAGAGCCACTCCATGAGAAACAAGCACTCCTCACCTTCCTTCACCAGATCCCTCACGAGAATCGTCTCCAATGGAACGAGTCAGACTCGGCCTGTAACTGGGTCGGAGTCGAATGCAACTCAGACCGGACTTCCGTCCACTCTCTCCGCTTACCGGGAACCGGTTTAGTTGGTCAGATCCCATCCGGATCCTTAGGCCAACTGAGTCAACTACGAGTTCTAAGTCTCCGTTCCAACCGTCTCTCCGGTCAGATCCCTCCAGACTTTTCAAATCTCACTCACCTCCGGAGCTTATATCTACAAAACAACGCATTCTCCGGCGAGTTCCCTTCCAGTATTACGCAGTTAACCGGATTGGTTCGTCTCGATATCTCTTCTAACAACTTAACCGGACCAATTCCTTTCTCAGTCAACAACCTCACCCACTTGACTGGTCTCTTCCTCGGAAACAACCGATTCTCTGGTAACCTCCCGAGCATAACCGTCGATCTAACAGATTTCAACGTCTCCGTTAACAACCTTAACGGATCGATTCCGTCGTCATTATCTAAATTCCCAGCCGCATCGTTCACGGGAAACGTTAATCTCTGTGGAGGTCCGTTAAAGCCTTGCAAATCATTCTTCGTCTCTCCATCTCCGTCTCCGTCGTCGTCGGATGCTCCCTTATCCGGCAAGAAATCTAACCTCTCCACGGCGGCGATTATTGCCATCTCCGTCGCGACCGCGGTGGTTGCTCTTCTCCTTTTAGCTCTCCTCTTGTTCATCTGCTTGAGGAAACGACGAGGAAGCAAAGACGGTGGGACGAAACCGGCGGAGACGGCGACGAGAAGCGTCCCTGAATCAATACCTCCGGCGGCGGGGGGAGCTTCGTCGTCGAAGGAAGTTACGGGGACATCGTCGGGAATGGGGGGAGAGACGGAGAGGAATAAGCTTGTTTTCACGGAAGGAGGAGTTTACAGTTTCGATTTGGAAGATTTGTTGAGAGCTTCAGCGGAAGTTTTGGGGAAAGGAAGTGTTGGGACGTCGTATAAGGCGGTGTTGGAGGAAGGTACCACGGTGGTTGTGAAGCGGTTGAAGGACGTGGCGGCGACCAAGAAAGAGTTTGAATCGCAGATGGAGGTTGTTGGGAAAATCAAACACCCGAATGTTGTTCCGTTGAGAGCTTATTATTACTCCAAAGATGAGAAGCTTCTTGTCTTCGACTTCATGCCCAATGGAAGCTTGTCTGCTCTTCTCCACGGTTTGTGTCTAAATTCTACTTCTTTGTTTTTGCTTAAGCTTTTTTAAACAAATCATCCCTAATCCATATTAGTTATTAACACATTATGTAAATTTCTACTGAAGTGTAGCTAGATTGTGTGAATTTTTGCTGCATTGTAGCTGGATGATCTGAATTTCTACTAGTTGTAGTATTTTTTTAACTGAATTACAGCTATGTTGTGTGTAGTATATGAATCTCTTTGGTTTGGTTTTGCTGGGTTATTGTTTATTAAGTTTTGTTTTCACCCTAATTCAAGTTTATATTCACAATGACATGGTCAAGATTTGCTTACGTAGTTGCAGCTGTTTGATGCTGAGTGAAAGCCGAGTGAGATTAATGAGTGATGATGATTAGATTGTGATGCTTTGATAATATTATTTTATTTAACACTTTCGACGCGGTATGTGTTTTATGCTTTGCTGTCAAGAAAAACATTCTTATTTCACTGTATAAAATAATTTCATATTTTATTTTCGAGTGCAGTAGTTATGCAATTATTTAAATAAAAAAGGAAGCTGCCGACATTATATGGGTATGTCTGGTAATTGTCATAATAATTCATAATTTTTGCTTCTCTCTCACTCTTTAAAGAAAAAAGAAAAAGACTCTTTTCTTCCACATGGGGCTCCTTATCATCATATCTTCTTAACTCTTTTTCTTCTAGACTTTTGTCTAACTCAGTTATAAGTGAAGTAGTTTTGAAGCTTTAACCCAATTTCAAATTTGAATTATAATGTCAAGATAGCTAACACTATGAACATCTGCGTCTTGTGAAACTGTATTTTTTAATATGAAGTTAACTTGCAGTATCTGGCTAATAGCTCTATGTTGTTTCAGGGAGCCGTGGCTCGGGACGAACACCGTTCGATTGGGATAACCGTATGAGAATAGCAATAACAGCGGCAAGAGGTTTGGCTCATCTTCATGTTTCAGCCAAATTGGTGCATGGAAATATCAAAGCTTCAAACATACTCCTACACCCAAACCAAGACACATGCGTCTCTGACTATGGACTTAATCAACTGTTCAGCAACTCTAGTCCACCAAACCGTTTGGCAGGTTATCATGCTCCTGAAGTTCTCGAGACCCGGAAAGTAACTTTCAAATCTGACGTGTACAGTTTTGGGGTGTTACTGCTTGAACTCTTGACCGGTAAATCGCCAAACCAGGCATCACTTGGTGAAGAAGGCATTGATCTACCTCGGTGGGTACTTTCCGTGGTTAGAGAGGAATGGACCGCTGAAGTTTTCGATGTTG
>MU109990.1:0-11137 GCA_012274485.2 Sinapis alba | reverse complement strand
CATATATAATTTTTAAACATCTAAGTCATTTAACCTCTCTAACTTTTTCTCTGAAATAGAACTTAAGGTACTATGACTTTCAAATGTATTGGGAACTTTGTACACTGTAAAGTTTTAAGGTGCTTTGGCAAATACTATAAATTCTCTAGACACTGAGAATGTTTCAGGAATAGAAAGTAGAATTCAACAACTGAGTTGGAAACCATAATATAACAACTGAAATTGCAGACCCAGTGTAACAAAAGAAATGTCAGTACTAAAAACATAGATTTATCTTATGACCCTTCCAAGAAGATAGATATTTTTCTCAACAAGGCTAGTAAATTGTTTTTTTATTCTTTTTTATCCTCATTACAATATTTTGAACTTTCATTGGAGGCCAACAAAATTTGTAAAAACTAGGAAAAGAATGGAAAGTAATTCCTTTAGCCAACAAAAGTATTTGGGATCAAAATGGTTTATATATGCTTGTTTGAGACAGTAAGTCCTATCTGCTTATTAAGATAAATGACTAGTTATGATAGAATCTCCAAGCTTGGAATTTTGTCTATATACATATTTTGTGGTGGACACACATATCTTTTTCAGCGAGTTTCAAATATGTATTTGTTTTACATTTTTAGACAGAACAAACAAACATATCTTAACATAATGTCATCTGTTTGTTCATCATTTACTTATAATGTTCTATTTTAAATCGGCTTGTGTCACCTACCGCACCCATAAGGATGTCTAACTTCCTTTTTCGATACAAGCAATGCATCAACAATTGAGAATATAACCATTGGAAAACATCATAGGCTATGGGTTTTTAGGATCCACTGGATATTATGACGAACATAGTTAGTTTTTATGATCAACATACCATTTCAAGAAGTAATCTTGTTTCACAGAAGTCCAAATTCTATAATTTTAGAGATTTTCTATCATTTGATCCATCTATTTCAAAGAGCATATTACCAGATGGAAAGTACACCATTGAATAATATCCTTTTCATTAATAAATCACTAAGTACGAGACCTTAGCCCTTGTAAAATGAATAATAGTAACTTGATGCCAAAAATGATGATCTTAATTAGAATGTGGAGCCACAAAATATTTAGAGAGAGAATCATTAGGATGTGAAGCTTCAAAAAAAAAAAAAACTTCGATTGAGTTCTCAAATTCCCATATCAAAGCAACAAAAAAATAATAAAACTAGATGTCTTTGGCTAAGTAACTAATCACTAAACTTTTCTCTGTTACGACTACATTTTAAAGCGTATTATCATACTTCAGTGATGTGAGTCACCATTTTTTTTCAATAAAAGATGTATTATTGGATTCTACAACAAGGAAATATCCAAGTTCTATGGAAAAAGCTAAAAGATATAAAATCTCGAAATAGAAAATCTGATCTATAACCACTGTTTCCATGCAAGAGCAAGAAGAAATATTTAGAAGATGAGTCGCAAGAGAGGGTACTATAACAAGAATAAGAATCCACGAAACATTTACTACGACATGTATTGGGACGTGAAATATATCTGAAACCAGTCCCCTTCAAAATGTGGATATTTATTGGAGATATTCTTACAAAATATTAAACTAACCTTATAAATAGTATGTGAATTATTCAATATACATATAAATTAGTTTAAAACTACTGTATTTTTTATGATACTTTATAGCTATCCTAATATATAAAAGGGATACAATCTCAACTTTTAAGATATCCATATGGATAAAAATATTCTAACAAACAAAACTACTTTGCCTAACATATTGTCTGCTAAATTGACATGAGTTATCTTTTATATATAAATAAATCACCGCTTTCCCTTAATATTCAAAATTATCTACGCTAACTCAGGTTGTAGATTTCTAGTTTTTCTAACTCTCCTAGTGTGACATTTTAAAAAAAAATATTTCTCTAGTATGAACAAGAACCATTATCCATCAAATCCATTATTTTGAAAAACTCACAAACAAATAAGGCTAATTTCATCGTCTCGAGTTTCTTAACTGGTTTCTCCAATAAAATGATAAACTCTTATTTTATTTGGTTTCATCGTTTTCGCTGAGTTTCTCTTCTCTGCGCCTTGATCTGCATTCTCACTGGAATCACCTTTGTCGGAGAAACATGCCAATAAAAAGCATATTTGATTATACCATCCTCAATACCTAGAATCTGTAATGTCATAATCAGCATCTCCTACCAAACGTGTGCAATTTTTCTGATGAAATCTATAGGATTACTTGATCAACTTTTGAAGAAGAACTAATTGAGATGGAACTCATAGCTTTTAATCATTTGTTTATAAAGAGCAACAACATGATGGAAATAGAATTCGAAGTAAACTAACATGAACCAATCCTGGTTCAATTTTGTTTGACCACCTCGATCGAGGTCCTTGAAACCTCTTTACAAACTCAACCAAACCAAACTTATCGTCATCCTCGAATATGCGTCTGGCCCCTTCGTCTCGCCGTTGGTAACAAGTTAATCCTCCGAATCACATGGCGGTTCCAGCCAATCTCTTACACCATAGGTAGCAGCGGCAAACAAAGGACTGAAGAAGAAATTGCTTCAATCTATTCCAAAGATCATTGTCTTGCCGGAATCACCTTAAACGGAAAACTTGCCGAGTGTGGTGACAAGAAACCGTTTGTGTTTGTCAAAGAGAATAGGGAAGAAGAAGGGTTAAAGTTTTTATTTAATAGAAAAACTGTAAATAAAAAATGTCACACTAAAGCTCGAACTCACATATTGTAATACACTAAAATTAGTTATTTACCAAATGAGCTAGCGCGGTTTAGTCAGTATTTTATATTGAAAAGAAAAAACAATAAATATTAAGGAGAAAAATTATTCAATTTTTCTGGAGAAAGTGGGGTGTGGATAAGAAATGATTATGACTATTTTTGGAAAAGAATATGATTGTGTAGAATGTATATAAGAATGTGTTCTTTTATTGAATAAAACCACCACAAGTAAAGATTAAGAAAACCTAAATCTTTGAAAATGAAAACATAGCATAATTTAGAAATATGATAAAGAAAAACACCATAAAACAAGAAAAATACTTAGCATATAGCTTCGACAGCAAGCCTTCTAGCTACACCATTGCAATCCGGTGAACCAAACTTTTCCGTAGAGACATCAATGGAACACTTATCTTTTCCCACACATTCTTGTGTGAGAATATCAACAGTGTTGTTACTTGATTCACAGGTTCCTTTTTCAAAAGATCCACAATTGCCATCTGGGTTACCAAAGGAGGCAAATTTGATGGCAGAAATGGGTTTCATATCGCATGAGAGCTCAATAATGTTTTTCTCATAGACATTAGCACAAACACTTCCCACTCTAGTAGTTTGGAAACTGACAAGCGATGGGTTTCCTCCCATCTCCTCAAACAAAACTAGTGTGTTATCTCCTTTTGCGTTCAAGAAAGAACGAGGAACATGGTACCTGTTCAAGAAAATAACAAAGCAACAAATCCCAGTAAAAAAAGAATTCAGTTTTAACATTAAAATGATTGATTCTGGAAACTAATAAGATGTGGAAAACACACCATCTTTGTGTAGGTTCTCCACAATTGGTCAGACACTTTTCAGCATGATAAGCCCCTCTATAATTACATTTTGCAGAACAACCATTTTCACTTGAAATGAATGCCGGCCAATAACGCCCAATATTGTTTCCATTGACCCAAGCTGTACCTTTACCAAGTCCCAAAAGATCGACAACAACTGGATTATTTCCCAAAGGAGCCTTGAACGTAGCCTAAAAGACAAAATGGAATGATGTGATTTGATATTAAATCAATAAGTGTTTGGTTAGTTATCTTATGGATAATAATATCTCTTTACCTTATACCAAGTCATGGTTCGGTTAAATGGTACACTTTCAACTGACCATTTAGACATTGATTCTGTTCTAAAGAGTTGGTGCTCAAACCCATTTAAACCGGTTTTATAGCTCCATTTATGAGCAGATAAGTCCTTAACTATTGTTTCATCCCCATTTCTTCCAATAATAGAAATTGGTCCAGTGATTCCTGCTGGCTTACTTTCAAAGAAAGCACCATAGTTCTATAAAAAAAAAATGTGCCAAAATTTTATTTTTCAGTTAGAGATTAAAAAAGAGTTTTAAGTTTAAAAAATACAAGATAAAATAATATTTAAAAACTTACAGCAAGTCCCACAGTTATGCTAAGGAGAGAAATGACATTACGACCAGACTTAAACTTCACATCTTTCTCAAATACATAATGAAAATTTCCATTCTCAGCATGTTGATTACCTAAAAATATAAATCAATGAATTTTGGTAAGTTAGTGTTGTTGAGATTTGAAAAACATATATAAGAGTTACTTACCAATATGTTGTCCATTGACAAAAGCGTAAAGGACATGAGCAGTACTGTTGATGCGAAGAGACATGCTTTTACCCAAAATTGGATCTCGTTTTTTAAACTTAATGGTAGTCATGTACCATAAATAATCACTTCGGTCATTGCTTACTACTTTCTGATCAAAGAGTTGTCTCTTTGTAGATTCTCCTTTTCCTTTCAAAAGGAAGTTGTCCATGTTCTCTGGTCTCCATGACCATTTCAGAGTTGAAGGGCTATCCTCAGCTTCATTTGGTTTCTTAACCATCATTGAAGTCTGAGTGGTAATCTGAAAATATAAAACCAACAAAACAATGAATTTTGGTTACAACTTTGAATGAAGAATGGTTGTTAGTATGAAAATTTAAAATCCACAAAAGAAACTGTGAAATAAAAAACCTTGGCGGAGTTATAAGCCTCATTTTTGCAATCCGGTAAAATGCTAAAAGACCAAGCCGGGACAACATAAGATTTTCCTTGGAAAGTAATTGTTGCATCTGAAGTCTCATTTCCATTTCGAAAAAACAGCTTGATCCTTCTTCATTTTTATAAATTGTTGTCTACATAAAATGTTCATGATAAGTAACTAATTCAAGAATAACATGTACAATACTGATAAAAAAATAACAAGAAAATAACCGATGAGGAGTTTCCAAAGTCAATGGTGGAGATGTTTCCGTATGTGAGAGTTTTCTCCATAGAATGAAAAACATCATGAAGTTGCTTCAAATGCCCGTATTTTGGTTGATTCAAATTACCTAATAGATTTTTCCTTGTTAGTAAAAATAGAAACTTCTAAAATAGTTGTAAATATAAATATAATTTAAATTTACCATATTCGTCAAGGGGAGCATCATAATCATATGAAGTTGTGATGTATGGACCACCTGCGGTTCTATCAAAGTTGGTGCGTCCATGGTACTACAATAATAAAAACATTTCAATTAGTTTTTCTAGTTAATGATGATTTTCTGTGAATTTATTTGATTAAATAATTTATATTTTCATTATTATATTTTGCCATATAATAGTTATTAAAAGTTCCTCCTCTTTGAAAGAATCTTGCAACAGAAAATGCAACATCTTTGGTTGTTCTATGAGGATTTTTACCACCCCATTGCTTAAACCTAATCAAATAGAAGACAAATACATCTATTTATGATAAAATATTTAGAATAATAATTAAAAAATTAATCATACTGAAAATAAAACTAACCATCCGGTCCAATTCCCAGTCCACATCTTAGGAGTGTTGGGATTGTTTGGTACAAAATTGTCATAATAAAATCCATTACATGTATTCAACTATAAAAGCAAACAATTTAAAATAGTTAATTTGAATGTATTAAATAAATATTTATTATAACTAGGTTGATCTATTTACCATAGGCTGAGGAGCATCATTTTGTTAACACATTATCCATGGAACACCGACGTCAAGAGACTGGGCCATGTTTGCACACCACTTAATGTATGCTTTACCCGATTCTCCATATGTCCCCATTACATTTCCATACTCATTTTCAATCTGTAAGATTAATAAAAAATAAAAAAATATTGTTAAGACCTGTATAACATTACAAAATACATAATGTATTTAGAAGATTAGATCGATTACCTGAGCAAGAATAATTGGGCCTCCTTGGGATGCAAATAAATTTTCTTTCTTCACCATGTCTACTATCATAGTTGTAAAGTTTTGCATATCATCTTGTACATAAATAACCCATATAAAATTAATTAAACAAAACACTACATATTTTTATAAAAAAAAGTATTGATCACCGAGTAAGATTACCATAAATGCTTTGTTTGTGGTTCTGAACACCATTCCGGGCATGTTATGCAGCCACATAGGGAATCCTCTGTTTAAAAAGATTAGACAATTCACATGTCAAAAGTATTACAAGAAAAACCGTGATATCAATCATACAAGAGGCTAACTCAATATGATAGTTTCCTAAAATTATATACTGCAATTAAAAAAACTATTTATTGACATTTTTGATACATAAGTTTTGATATACTGATTAATAAAATCAATCCACTAGACCATTTATTGACCAAAACATTATATGGGAAACCGTAATATCACCATACAAGAGGCTAACCTAATATGAACATTTATTAAACTGGTATATATTGAAGTTAAAGAGAATGGGTAAATAAATTTTAGTATATTACCCATAATTCCACTCGGCACATGCATATGGTCCTATGCGAAGAACACCATACAATCCTTCATCTTGAATTGTTTTCAGGAACCGAATAAGATCTAATTTTCCAGAGAAATCATATTGACGGCGAGTAGGCTCATGCGCATTCCAGAAAACATAAGTTTCGATCGCATCAAGACCTCCTTCTTTACCTTTTTTGATAAGATCCGGCCACATCTAAATATATTAACAAAAACTAATATAATTAGTAGGAAAAACAGAAAAATAAGACCACACATACTGTTTGATGTAATGTATATTAAATACCTCAGGAGTGCTTCTAGGGTAATGGATCGAACCAGAAAGGAGAACTCGGCGATGACCATCAATGGTGATGGCTCGACCATCATGAGAAACGATTGTGGCATATGAACTACTTACTAAGAGAAAACATAAAAGAAATCTTAGAGAAACCATATTTACTTAGATGAATGGTTTTTGAATGAAGAAATGAGAAAGGAAACAAGGCTTTTATAGGGGCATAAAATCGTTATGTAAAGATAATTTGGATAATTATAGATATTCCAAAAAAACAAAGCTGTAACTAACATTTTATTTAAGTAGAAAATTGTTTATCTTTTAACTAATTTTTGTGAACATTTATCCCGAGAATTTAATTTGGATAATAACTGATTTTATGCCAAAAAGTTTGAATTGTTTTAACTTTTTTGTTGATTTTTTTTTTAATTCATTATATTTTGAAACATGTCTGAATATTAAAACTAATGGTTTTTTTAAATAATGTAAATCTTAAAAGCATCATATCTATTCATAAATTTCATCTAGATGTTTAACAAATTTAAGTCTAAAAACTTTTTTGTCGTACATTCCATTTTTCACAAAGAAGATAAAAATGTTTATCTTGACAACCTATGTTTTTTATATAATAAATATCTTTTATATGTTGATCAAATTTTTGTATGAAATTTAAATAACTGTACGAGACCGCTAATATATACAAAAATGATTTGGATTATCCCCACTTATGATTCAAAATAATTAGTTTTTAAGATCTTGTAGACATGTTAGTAAATATTATGATCTAGCTTGTTATATGTTAGCTATAAAAAACTGTAATCCAAGGGTGTCACTGGTTTCCCAGCTACCATCCTCAAACACAGTTTTTGCGGTAGGTAGCGGTTGTTGGCATATTGCAACAATCAAAAAAAAACGCTTCAAATTGCTTCAAACCGCTCAAAACTTCATAAAATCAAAAACTTGTTCCCGCTAGCTTTTCCGGTTGCGGGCAGTTGCGGTTGGTAAATTGTTTTTTAAAATTTAAAAATTTAATATATACATATATAAATATTTAAATTTAAATTCAGTAATATATCATTTTTATTTTATAAAAACTTTAAACCCAAATTATTAACTATAATTTAAACATTAATATATATACACATATATACATATATAAACGAAATAAAATATTCTTTTAAAAGTTCTAACATAAATCTTCCAATTTTTTTATTGAAATTATAACTTTCATTATAATTTAAAAGAAAAATAAATATTATATTTTTATTAATTATATTATATTAATAATGATTTTATTTATCATATTAATATATTTTTAAATTTTTATAATGTTATAATGTGTTAATATTGATAATTTATTATTAAACAACTGCAGTATCTCATAATCAACCAATTACAAATATCTCGCAAATGCAACAATTTCTAACCGTGGCACCAGTCGTACGAATCGCTTAATAACGCTAAAAACCGCAACCACCCACATCCGCAAACTCCCTCAAACGCCGCATCGTTTCAGCCATTCAGGCCCTAAGTCTAGTTATGTTTATTTAAAACATACCCATTTACACTTCTGAATACACATAAAAACAAAGAAAATTGTTTTAGAAACAAAATAGCATATATAATTTTTAAACATCTAAGTCATTTAACCTCTCTAACTTTTTCTCTGAAATAGAACTTAAGGTACTATGACTTTCAAATGTATTGGGAACTTTGTACACTGTAAAGTTTTAAGGTGCTTTGGCAAATACTATAAATTCTCTAGACACTGAGAATGTTTCAGGAATAGAAAGTAGAATTTAACAACTGAGTTGGAAACCATAATATAACAACTGAAATTGCAGACCCAGTGTAACAAAAGAAATGTCAGTAGTTAAAAAATAGATTTATCTTATGACCCTTCCAAGAAGATAGATATTTTTCTCAACAAGGCTAGTAAATTGTTTTTTTATTCTTTTTTTTCCTCATTACAATATTTTGAACTTTCATTGGAGGCCAACAAAATTTGTAAAAACTAACAAAAGAATGGAAAGTAATTCCTTTAGCCAACAAAAGTATTTGGGATCAAAATGGTTTCTATATGCTTGTTTGAGACAGTAAGTCCTATCTGCTTATTAAGATAAATGACTAGTTATGATAGAATCCCCAAGCTTGGAATTTTGTCTATATGCATATTTTGTGGTGGACACACATATCTTGTTCAGCGAGTTTCAAATATGTATTTGTTTTACATTTTTAGACAGAACAAACAAACATATCTTAACATAATGTCATCTCTTTGTTCATCATTTACTTATAATGTTCTATTTTAAATCGGCTTGTGTCACCTACCGCACCCATAAGGATGTCTAACTTCCTTTTTTGATACAATCAATGCATCAACAATTGGGAATATAACCATTGGAAAACATCATAGGCTATGGGTTTTTAGGATCCACTGGATATTATGACGAACATAGTTAGTTTTTATGATCAATACCATTTCAAGAAGTAATCTTGTTTCACAGAAGTCCAAATTCTATATTTTTAGAGATTTTCTATCATTTGATCCATCTATTTCAAAGAGCATATTACCAGTTGGAAAGTACACCATTGAATAATATCTTTTTCATTAATAAATCACTAAGTACGAGACCTTAGCCCTTGTAAAATGAATAATAGTAACTTGATGCCAAAAATGATGATCTTAATTAGAATGTGGAGCCACAAAAATTTTAGAGAGAGAATCATTAGGATGTGAAGCTTCAAACAAAAAAAAACTTCGATTAAGTTCTCAAATTCCCATATCAAAGCAACAAAAAAATAATCAAACTAGATGTCTTTGGCTAAGTAACTAATCACTAAACTTTTCTCTGTTACGACTAAATTTTAAAACGTATTATCATACTTCAGTGATGGGAGTCACCATTTTTTTTCAATAAAAGATGTATTATTGGATTCTACAACAAGGAAATATCCAAGTTCTATGGAAAAAGCTAAAAGATATAAAATCTCGAAATAGAAAATCTGATCTATAACCGTTGTTTCCATGCAAGAGCAAGAAGAAATATTTAGAAGATGAGTCGCAAGAGAGGGTACTATAACAAGAATAAGAATCCATGAAACATTTATTACGACATGTATTGGGACGTGAACTATATCTGAAACCAGTCCCCTTCAAAATGTGGATATTTATTGGAGATATTCTTACAAAATATTAAACTAACCTTATAAATAGTATGTGAATTATTCAATATAGATATAAATTAGTTTAAAACTACTGTATTTTTTATGATACTTTATAGCTATCCTAATATATAAAAGGGATACAATCTCAACTTTTAAGATATCCATATGGATAAAAATATTCTAACAAACAAAACTACTTTGCCTAACATATTGTCTGCTAAATTGACATGAGTTTCTTTTATATATATAAATCACCGCTTTCCCTTAATATTCAAAATTATCTTCGCTAGCTCAGGTTGTAGATTTCTAGTTTTTCTCTGTCACACTATGAGAGTTTGAATCTCTAGTGTGACATTTTTAAAAAAAACTTCTCTAGTATGAACAAGAACCATTATCCATCAAATCCATTATTTTGAAAAACTCACAAACAAATAAGGCTAATTTCATCGTCTCGAGTTTCTTAACTGGTTTCTCCAATAAAATGACAAACTCTTATTTTATTTGGTTTCATCGTTTTCGCTGAGTTTCTCTTCTCTGCGCCTTGATCTGCATTCTCACTGGAATCACCTTTGTCGGAGAAACATGCCAATAAAAAGCATATTTGATTATACCATCCTCAATACCTAGAATTGTAATTTCATAATCAGCATCTCCTACCAAACGTGTGCAATTTTCTGATGAAATCTATAGGATTACTTGATCAACTTTTGAAGAAGAACTAATTGAGATGGAACTCATAGCTTTTAATCATTTGTTTATAAAGAGCAACAACATGATGGAAATGGAATTTGAAGTACACTAACATGAACCAATCCTGGTTCAATTTTGTTTGACCACCTCGATCGAGGTCCTTGAAACCTCTTTACAAACTCAACCAAACCAAACTTATCGTCATCCTCGAATATGCGTCTGGCCCCTTTGTCTCGCCGTTGGTAACAAGTTAATCCTCCGAATCACAAGGCGGTTCCAGCCAATCTCTTACACCATAGGTAGCAGCGGCAAACAAAGGACTGAAGAAGAAATTGCTTCAATCTATTCCAAAGATCATTGTCTTGCCGGAATCACCTTAAACGGAAAACTTGCCGAGTGTGGTGACAAGAAACCGTTTGTGTTTGTCAA
>MU109989.1:0-12549 GCA_012274485.2 Sinapis alba | reverse complement strand
TGTGGTTTACGTTTGCAGCAATAACCATTCCGGTTAAGTGTAGTTAAAAACATGTGTGGGCAAGGAATAAATAAATCTGGTATTTTTTAATGTGGGCTAAAAAAAGGCCGCTTCTAAGTTGGGTATTTTTTAATGTGGGCTAAAAAAGGGCCGCTTAATTTTACACCAAGTACCATTAGGGTTTCTCATCTCTCTTTCAGTCATACACACAACATCGGCAGAGACGAGAGAGTAAAAAGCGCCGTATCCGAAGAAGCGAGAATCGTCCGTCCATGGACGGTTCCGTGTAACGTTCAATAGCTCGATTCCTAGGAAACATCTCGATTTCCTCCAAATCCGAAACCTGCTTCCCAGATCCATCTACGCGAAGAAGAAATCAATCCGAAGTCAAGAGTTTCAGATCCAACGACGAGATCTCACTCAGGTACAGAGATCCGTGGGCCTATAAAATTAAATAAACATGCACGAGTAGTAGATGATTCTAGGATTCAAGCATGATAGATCCATGGGGAAGGTAGATGGATTGGTTCAGGGTTTACGGTTTGAAAGCTACTCGTAGCCTTTACTAATGAAACTTCAAACTTTTTGTTTCTCCAAAAGCTTGAGGAGGATGCAAAAGCAGTTTGTGAGCCAGAGGTTCTGATCCAAATCTACTTCAAGTGGAAGGTGGTGAGATATGGTGAGATTTGCTTATCTGATCTTGTTAATACAATGTATATTTATTTTTATTTATTGTGTGTGTGTATAAACAAACGATGCTGTTTTCTGTTTCCTCTTCCAACAGATTATAAACTTCTATTGTGGTGCTAATGACTTTAGCTGTCTGATGAAAGCGAAGCTTGAAGAAACGGTTCGTATAAAAAATTACGATCCTTTTCAAGCCAAGGTAAATGACTTGTGCACTTGCTTGCTAGCATCGTCAGCTGTTTGTTAGTAGTCTTCTTGGCTTACTCATTGAATTATTTCTTTTACTTTTTGAATGATTTTCGTTTTTGAGAAAAGAGATTGGCTGACTGTATGCAAAGAGGAGTTGCCACCAGGTAGAAGAAGGCTGGTAAGATAAAAGATTTTTTTCTTGATAATATATGAACTTTGTGTAAGAAAGCTCATGTTTCATCTTAGTATCTGATTATTATTTATTATTATATGCTTATGAACAGATTATGGGGGCTAAATCCGCGATTTGGACTTAAATTGCAAACGCCTTTGTTGTCCCAAAGATTCTCATCCTCATTGTTCCTCCCGACACTGACAGGTTTTGGTTTCCATCTATCTCATCTGCTCCCCTGTACTAATCAGAACACTAAATAACGACTCCTCTCTCTTTAAACCTGTCACTTTTCTCAACAGGTTAGATAAAAAGAGGTCATCTTATGGAAAGGTAAATTGATAACACTGTTGGACCAATACAAAAATACCACTGTGCAAGAGCCTAGTAAGGTAAGCCAAATAGTGAATGTTTTTGTTCTATGCCATCGGTATTCACAGCTTTAACTATGCTTATCTGTTTGTGCAGATAACCAAGGAGAACAAGGGCCTTAAGATTTAGCTGAAAGTTGTCCAAACTGCTGGACAGTTACTTATCAAACTCCGGGAACTTACTGCATGTTATTCATAATCCAAAAAATCAGGTATTTGATAATGTTTACATTAAATAATAAATAAAAATTAATGTTTTATATTAATTTTAAAAGAAGTTTTGAATTTTTTTTTTTGTTTCTATATAGTTGTCTTTCTCCAAAAAATCATGTAAATTGTTTTTTTATAAAAGACTATATTTACCCTATATTTATTTCATTTCACGTGTTTTAGTATACAAAAATAATCAATTAATGAAGAATAAGAAATGTATTGTACTTAGTGCATAAAGTTTATATAACAGATATATAAAAAAAACAGATAGAGTAATGAAATATTAATGTTTCATATTTAACTTGATGCAAATTAATGTTTTGGTCATCTATTGCCTCTTCGTATAACTTTTGCTATATATGTTTTCTACTGCTGTTCACAAATTAGTTGTTATCATAAATATTTATTGATAGCAAGTCATAATAATAATGAAAAAAAAGAAATTAAATTAAAATTTAAATAATAAGAAAAATTAATGTTTTTTTTATTTACCTATTTTAAAAAATATAATAAAATATGAAATTGATTAATATTTTAAAATCAGTAAAACTAATGAAATATTTTTTTTCTTTTAACATCATCTTTAGTTATTAGTGGTGTGATTGAAAATATTAAAAAATAAATATTTTTTCTTTTAAATGACTATTTTTGTATTTAAAAATGATTATTTGAGAAATTTGTCCTTAATTGATTATTTTTAGAGAGCGACAACTATATGAAAACAAAATTTTCTTTCCAAACATCTTTTAAAGTTAATATGATTTTTTTAATTATTTATTGTAAACATTAACATACATATGATTTTTGGATTATGACTAACGTGCAGTCAGTTTCCGGAATCTGATAAGTAATTATCTAGTAGCTTGCAGCTAGATATTAAGGCCCTTGTCCTCCTTGGTTAGCTGCACAAACAGATAAGCATCGTTAAAGTTGTGAGTACCCATGGCATGAACAACAACATTCACTATTTGGCTTACCTTACTAGGCAGCTAGCTATAATACACCAGCTTAACGACGAGTCTAGGACATATAAAAAAAAAATCAATTAATGAAGGATAAAAAAGTTATGTACTTAGTGCATAGAGTTTATATAACTGACATATAAAAGAAAATAGAGAGAATAATGAAATATTAATGTTTCATATTTAACTATATGCAAATTAATACTTTGGTTCTCTATTGTGATTTTGTAGAACTTTTGCTATATAGGTTTTTTGTTGTGGTTCACAGATTAATTGCTATCATAAATATTTATTGATAGAAATCTATAATAATAATGAAAAATTAAGAAATAAAATTTGAATAATAATAAAAATTAATGTTTTCTTATATACCTATTTAAAAAATCTAATAAAATATAAAATTGATTAATATTTTATAAAAATGACACCACATTAATAAAAGAGATATCCATATTTTTTATTTGTGGTTCATAATTTTCAAAATGTTGAACCATAAGGAAAGTATGATTGTATCATGTCAGTATCAGGCACTCTCGTCTCGAAGCGTGACTATGATGTCCCTTGTTCCATCTAGATCGGAAATACCGTTGAAACTTTACGATAAAAACCGCTAAGACTTGTTTTTTTATATAAGTTAAACTCGATCGTGCAAAACGGCGACGATTGACTTAAAAACACCAGATGTCTTGATTGTATGATTGGTTTGAAATCTTTTATAAAAACCAGCATCGTACCAAATGTGATTTCTTAAATAGACCGCAAAAACGTTAGAAGTCGAAGAACGGTGTGAAGAGGCCTAAATCGTGGCTAACGTCTCACTTGCGGTTTTAAACGAGAAGCGATAGACTTGACTCAGGGACTTAAAAGGAAGGTGAAAACCGATCTAAGAGGTGTATATAAGAGAATCGAGGCGAGAGATGCAATGGACCTTCTTTTTACGCACACATCAAACCTAGCATTAAGAGCAAATTAGGCATTTTTCCGTTTTTGTTATCGAGCTACATCTCAACTAGGTTTTCGCATTCTTAGGTTGTCAGATTAGAGAATTTATCGACTGTTCTCGCGTCAGATCTGAGAGATTGACATCAATGGTGCTTGGTTCTGTGGAACCGGATGAGATTCTAGTGGGATCCATGATCGTGCTTGCGAAACTTCAATCGTATTTTTAGCAAGGATGTTTTTTGTTTCTCTTTCCCATAAACAGCACCAAAATGTGGATCCTAAAACTCACTCCAAATATTCGATAGTGATTGTTTTTAAATATTAGGGAAGTAAACAAGGTGATAAACGATATCCTGAGAACACAATGATGTAATCAGATTCTGGTTGATGAAAATAGATTTTATTAATGAAGATTGATTGGACTACAATGAAGGTTACAATAATAATTAATGACTAAGATCTAATTGAAAGTATAAAGAGTTTGAGATCAAGGTCGAAGTTGAGTTTCTAGTGTTTTTAGGGTTAGAAAATGTCCATTTTCCTTCTTTTCTCTTTTTTTTTTTTTTTTTTATATTTTCTATTCCACTCAGCTGCTAATGTAATTTCCTCCATGGCTTGTAATCGGCTATGAGATCTTTGTGCAAACTTTCAGCCTCATAGCTTTGTTGCGAGCCTGTGGTCGTATCCTGATCTATATGGGCGAACTTGGCACGGAAAGCAATGGGCTAGGCCCATTATGTATTCAGGGTCTAGCTTGGTTGGTTTATCTCATCAGGATTTGGGTCATAGTAACATAGTTATGTTTTGAGGATATTGTTGTCCATGTTATACATTTTCCAAATCTTTATTAACATTCATTATCAAATACATAGTATAGGTTTTAAGATCCACACAAATCTTTTATATATTATTTGAGAAACATTACAGTGTTTGAGCTATGATACTTGTCATCACAAAAATGATTTTCAGGATCGTTAGAAAGTAAATTGATATATTTAAATATATAATTTATTTTTTATTAAACTAATCATATAATTAATTATTAATATTATTCTCTATTCTTTCCTTAAATAAAAGATACATAATTATCTTATTTGATCAAAATATATATGACAATTAATAATTTTAAATAATAAAGATTTAACAATAATTTATACATCCTTTATCATTTTTGTTGGGTTTTATATTATTAAAATAATCAAAAAATCACATTAATTATATACTAAAAAATTTAGATTTTTTTTGTATATGTTATATTTTGAATTTTTAAAAAACGGCTGTAAGTTAATGAACTGTTAAAAATTCCACTTTTAATTTTTTTTGATCAATGGTTAAATTTTTTTATTCCAATATCCAAATCTTACTATACTAAAAGTTTAATATCCTTAGCAAAGAGAGTGTCCACGTCAGGTTAAAAAATCAACTATTCAGAAACAAGTTTTTTGCCACGTCAAAATAGCTTTGTCTAGATAAACTGGGCTTCGGTGTAGTTTCCAAAAAAAAAATCATGGGCATGTCAAGCCCAACAAGTTCCAATCTCTGTAACTTCCTCTTGATCAATCAATGATGATTTTTAATACCTTTTTGCTGGTTTCGTTCCACCTTCCTTTCATCATCATCCTATATTAATGACTTCGTCTAAACCTAAATCCTATCAAAATCGAAACCTAGCAGTAACAAAACTGAAACTACTAATCCCCGTAGAGATCCCTCTGATCGAGCAGAAGCAAGGTTATTAGATACCTCAGAAAAGCCTCGACTAGAACCGATGAGCAGGTATGACATTGACTTCCTCATATTTAGTTTGTTACGACTCAATTCCACTTACCCATACGATATGAAATCAACTTCCTAAGATGCTGATTTCTGTTCATTAAGATTCAATTCCACTTTCGTAACGATTCAGTCAAAACACGTTGGATCTGCTTATGGATAGGATCTTGCAGCCAATTGGATAAATTGTTTCAGGCTCACGAAGAAGATGCGTCTCCAAAAGAGAAGGTTTGCTGATTTTAATTTCTTCCTATTTTTTTTTTATCCCATAATGCTTAGTTTGTTTGTATTAAGCTGATGTGATTACAAGCACTGGACTCAGAAATTCACATACCAATGCTCATGTCCTTTTCGACAGTGAACAAAGATTTGAGAGCATTTGTTTGATTGCAACTCAGAAAATCCAGCTCCAAAAGAACCAGGGAGAAGGTTAGTGATGCCTCCGGCTGAGAACGAGAACAAAATGCTTGATTCAAAGATATCGCAGAACTTTGCAATCCTCTTAAGAGAACTAAATGTAACACGTGAGGAGGTGCCGAAAGCTCTTTTAGATGGTAACCCCCCCCCCCCCCCATTTGATCCATTACTTGGGATAAAGTTCCATTTGCATAACACAATGACTGG
Source organism: Sinapis alba (assembly GCA_012274485.2). Lineage (NCBI taxonomy): Eukaryota > Viridiplantae > Streptophyta > Magnoliopsida > Brassicales > Brassicaceae > Sinapis > Sinapis alba. The sequence continues at coordinate 6,616 of MU109989.1, read as the reverse complement.
TATTTTCCTTTGTCGTGACAAGGTTCCTACGCTCGATACATAATCTCTTTTGAGTATTGATGCCTTGATGAACTAATGGAGATCTGTCCTGGTAGTAGAAACAGTAACATAGATGCTCATCAGAGGTATTAGTGATATAAAGCGTAATAGTATAGACTTTAGCCATAAGATTTGCTCAATGCAAAGGACAAAACATATGAAATGATTGTCTCTACTTTACATTGCTTTTCACATAATACGGGCCATTCTCTAATTTTACAGGAGAAAGTCTCATGATATATAGAGCTGTATATAGTTCATTATCATTTCATTTAATGTATTGTTCTTGCATGCATTTGTGATCCATACTATTTCAGTTTAATTAAGCATGTGGCACGGCAGCATGTAATCCTCAGAGCTTAGGTTTATAGCTTCTAGAGACTAAGGGAAAATGTCCCAACTATGGAGGAAGAGTCAGTCACTCTTTATGACACTTGATAATTCAAATTATAAAACAAATTTCTTATTTTTAAATCTTTTTGTTGCTTTGTACGAATCAAACATATTATTCTACAATTCTTGAATGCTTTTGATTTTTATCCTTTTGAAGAAAACTAACAGGGTAATATGGAGGAACCAGATATTGCGGCTGATGGACTCAGAGTCAAAGTCAAGAAACTCCGCTCTGCGATTCGCAATTGGAAATCAAGTCCAGTTCTCTAACGCTGATATTAATAAAACATGTATAAATCAAGTGTACAGTTCACATGCATAAGCATCATGGTTCATTCCAAACATAAGAGTATCTGAAGATCCAGAAGTACTTCTCACCTACCTCGGTTTTAGGTTCGGTCTCATCAATTTTTCATACAGTGTTCATTGTTGTAAAGCTTTTTTTTTAAAACTCCTGTTTACTTTATCATTCAGGTCAAGAGAGACTTCATATGTCTGCACTGCCATGAGTTGTGCCATGCATTCAGCAGCTCAGAACGTGTAAAAAGCATATGGAGGCAAAAAGCCATTCCAAAGTGCATTATGGTGATGATGATGATGAAGATGCTGAATTAGAAGATCTCTACGATTATAGCAGCAGGCTTCAAGTTTCTTTTTCCATAGTTGCTCTCACCTTCATTCCTCTTTTTTTTATGACAAACCTTAATTCACCTTCTTTGGTATGTATATGTTGAGAAACTATGTTTTAGGATATCTTTGTGAACACGAAGATGGAGAGACAATTTTGAGAATTTAGGCACTGCTTCTGTTTTTGTATATATCCGAGAACACAACAACGTCTATGACACTTAGGTCGCGTGGATTCATGTTTTAATAAAAACAGAAACTGTGCCTAAATTCTCAAAACAGCATCCAGATTATTGTCTCTCCATCTTCAAGGTTTTGTTTTCAAATGGTAAATTCCCAGGTACAAGAGCCTTGGTCTATATATGGTATCTAAAAAAGAAACAGTGAAGATGAAAGGGCTCAAGGGTATCACCAAGAGAGGCTAGACAATGTGAAGAAATATATCACAATGAAGAGTAATGTCATTAAGAAACGTGCCCAACAATGTCCTATATTAGTCTCAAATGTTGATGTATCACTATTCCATATACTCTAACGTAACATTTGTTTGTAATAATGATAGTAGCGTTAACTTCTAATTTCTGATTCACATCCCAGTGTGTCTACATTCTGAAAGACACATGAAAGAGAACGAAACAATAATATTCAAACACTTTTTGTGTTTTTTTCTGTTTACGTTTTTGTACAAAATGCGACTGCGAGTAAATGTCACGTGCAAACAAACCATGAATAAAATTATACGTTAAGAAAACTGAAAAGAAAAGAAGAGAGTCCAAATCCAAGAAGACCATTGTCTATGAATAGACTGGTTGCTTCATTTGCTGCACTTCAAATTTCGAGCTGACTGGGAAAGAAAAAAAGTATATAGAGTAAGAAATCAGCAATGAGATAAAACTGAGAAACTTTACCGAACAAAAATAGTAGACAAAGAAACAAAAATATATATGAAACAACTAACAGATAGACAACTCTACTACCAAAAGTCATCGGATATAACACAAAACTCCGAAAAATTTAACTCCACACACAACCGAATATAATAATCTGCTAAATACGTGTTCATTATATTTCAAATTAGACTAAATGCATGTCTGCAAAATTAGCAATTTATTTATAATTACCACTACTCTCCATCCTGCTTCCATTGTTAAGAGGGCAAAGGGTGCATTCTAAATATCCAAAAAGATCTTTTCAAAAAAAAAACATCAAAAAACTTTCAATAGACCTATCAAAATTACAATTATCGTCTGCATCAACCATTTGTGGACAATAATAAATCACAGAGACTAAGAAATTAAGAATATTATTATTTTTGTAGACAAAAGGGTACAAATAGCTTATCCTAATTATAAACAACTAACAAAAAAAAATAGGGGAAAATCTAATCCTAATTATAAACAACTAAGAAAAAAGGGGAAAACAGTAGAAAACAAACTACAAAATTCAATTGTAGACAAACACAATCAACATTTAAAGGATGAAAACGTATGAAGTCTCCAAATTTACGTTAACATTCAAATAACAAAAATTACATGCTAACGATGAATCCATTATCATTAGATCATACAATCAACCATAATATTTACAATAAAAGAAATGCAATATACTTTTATTCATATTTTTGGGTTCAAACTTACAATCAACTGCTGCGTTTAACCACTTACAACACATTCCAAACACCATAAATGTTATTAGCAGCTTCAAAGGAACAAACTGAATCATATTAAACCACTAAAAAGAGAATAAAATATTAAAGAACTAGAAGTCCAACATCAAATTCAACAACACAATACCATCAAAAGACTAACATATATTCATCTTCATTACTATTATATACATTTTCCGGTTTATTAATTCTAAATCATTTAGATTATTTAAAGTAACAAAAATAAAATGATTAGAAAACATTTATAATAAAAAATGTTTATATAAAATGGATCCAAAAATAACAAAAAAATGTATTAGTTATACTCATTTTTAGTTATATATAATATAAAATACAACAATTTACAAATATATAAAATAATAAAAGTTTTAAAAGTATATAAACCGCGCGTAGCGCGGTGAAAATCTCTAGTGTCTATAAAACTATATGAGTATAAAGTCTTATTTAATAAATATTAAATTATATATATATATATATATTGATATTATTTAAATTAAGCTATATATCATATACATGCACAAATATTTAAATTTCAAAATTTCATTGAACAAGTACTAAGAATTTAATATTTTAGTTTCAAATTTTCATTGAATTTGCAAAAATAATTATAAAATACCAAAACTATTTAAATTTTCATATTAAAAATTCTGTTATCGGTGATTGAATTTCTTTTTTATAAAAAGAAAAATAATCATAAAAACATATAAATATAAATTTTTGTTTAATAAATATTCATATTAAAAATATACTATACATCTATGTTAGTATCACTTATAATTAATTATATATCATATAAAATAGATAAAATTAGTTTTGGATTTATTTACCATAATAAATAAATAGCAATATTTTTTTGATTTATACCAATTTATATATATATAGATCAATTAGTTAATATATTTTTATTTTTTTTATAATATGTAAAAAAGGTAAGTAAATAATATATAAAAGTATGTCCATATACAATATTTATCCTGTGTAAGCTATGAGTCTTAACCTAGTCAAGAGTTAAAGGAAAAAAAGTTTATTGGCGTAGAAGACAAAAGAGATGATAGTTCTCAGAAATGAGAAACCATATGCTAAAAGAAGGAACAGATATTAACCGGGTGAAGAGATGATTTTGGATCGGAGTGGACGGGTCTGATATTAATTAGGTTTAACATTGGGTTTAGGTGGTTTGTTACTAAAATTAGATCATAAATCGATTAAACTAAATATTGTTTGTATATATACATGTTGCAAAAATTAAATTTATTGGATGAATAGATTTGTAACATTTTATTAAAAGAGATTTAGCAAGAAATCATTGTTTAGTGGATAACTGATGCTATATAATATTCTCTCTGTTTTATATTAATTGTTGTTCTGGGTTTATGCATACAGATTAAAAAAACATTTAATTTATATGTTTTCAAAATAAAAACATCATTATCAATACATCGAACCATATTTCAACCAATAGAAAAATTGAATAGATAATATTGTCAATAAATTTTGCATTGAAAACCGAAAACAACACTTATTTTAAAACAAAAATTTTACTTACAACGATAAGTAATTTGAAAGAGAGTGAGTAGTTTTTATGAGTAAATAGATAGTTAACTTAATAAAATACTAGCATGCAGGGCCGTCTAACAGCACGTGCTACTAGAGCGGTCGAACATGGCCCAAATCAAAATATATATAAAAAAATAGAATTTTTAAACATAAATATATGTATTATAATATAAAACTTTAAATTTTTAGACATACTATTAAATTTAGAATTTATATTTTCAAAAAAATATTAAATATATATAAAATAAATATATGAACTTTAAAATTATTTTATTATATTATTAAATATATTATTAATATTTTTTGAACAGAGCTCAAAAATAGTACGAGACGGCCCTGCTAGCATGATTGTATTCAATATAGTTGGAAAATTTACGCTAAGGAGACGGTATATGAACATAAATGGCAGCAGCATCGGATTTCCACACGCGTAGAGAGAACAACGAAATAATTTTTGGTTGCACTATCGTTTTGGCTGGCAGCCACATGGTACTCGCAGAGTATCCCACCATTAATAAATCTTATCTCTTTCACAGATGGCTTTGGTCCAACGGTCAAATACAATCTTCACTTAACATCTTTAATTTCCCCATATTATTAACTTAATGATGTAACTGTGAAGTTACTAACGAATCTGTTATTCAAAATAAGATAGCACGCGAGAGCAGCATGTGGTTGTTGCGTACACAAGCCACTTCCTACAACCGACAAATTATTATACCATAGTGAAAAACTATGAGAAATTCCCTTAGATAGCCTCTTTTAGGTTTTTGTCACAAAAATAGCTTTTAAGAAAGAAAATAACCAAAATGTTTTTTTAGAAGCTAAAAATTCATTTATATGCATTTATACCCCTAGGGTTAACTAATTTGGACTTTAGGGTTTAGAGTAAAGGGGTGGGTTTGGGGTTTGGATTTCAAATTTCAAAAAAAAAAATAAAAAAATCAAAATTTCAAACAAAAAAAAAGTCTATTTTGGTCATTTTATTTTTTGAGGACTATTTTTGTGACAAAAACTTAAAAAGGGCTATTTAAGAGAATTGCCCAAAAACTATTGTAGTCTCTATTTCATTTTTTAAAATTTGAAATTTTAACTCTAAAACTTTATCCATTAATTCTAAACTCTAAATCTAGAATAGTTAACTTTAAAAATATAAATATATATTTATATTTTAATAAAATATTTTAGTTATTTTTTTCTTTATTTTTGTTATAGCTATTCTAAGATATTTTTCCTCTTATCTATTATTACCAAAATGAATCATTATTTCTTAACAATAATTCTGCACAATCAGTGTAAATTTACAATCATCAGTTATAAATACGCGTCGGGAGATAGGCTTATATCATATAATTTACAGCTCATATATGAATAAAGCAAACAAAAATAAATATTTTCGGTGGAAAATAAAGTATATAAAAATTGTCAACCATATTGGAGCCATTATTTCTTGCTGTCATGCAGTACTGTTATCATTTATATCGGTTAGTACTATAATGGAGAAGTTACCACAATACTATAATCGTATACAATTATTATATATTTTTTTTTTTCTGTGTCAACTATTTTCTAGTGTTTATTTTCTTCTAATTTCTCTCAAATTTAAGCTGATAACATTAATTTATTCAGCTTTGATCAAAAAAAAAAAAAAACATTAATTTATTCAGCTAGAACTCTATACTGAGGGATAAAAATATATAAGTATGAAGAATGTTATTCAAATATATGATTCTAAATAATAATAATACTAATTATTTCGTCAAACAAAAGAGAATGGATTTTGATTGATTATTTCTTGAGTTTATTTTTCTTCACATTATGCAAAAATTATAGGCGCATTGCGCGGCTTTGTCTGGTAAAATGATAATTAATAATAATAATAAATTAATTAGGTAACCTAGAATTATAGCCGTTCTCTTCTGTTCTGTCTCTATCTCTCTCTCACTGGGTCGTCTCTTTTCTTTATAGCTTCTACTTTCTCCCACTCCGTACTCCGTTTTCCTCAAATCTGATAATGTAAATTCACACAATACAAATTTAAACAATCTAAAACCACATTGCTCAAGAAAATCAAAGAAAGAAGGAAATGGATGTGTTCAAGATCCTGCTTCTTATGTTCTTCGTGAACTCAAGATTCTGCTCAGCTGCAGATCCATATGCTTTCTATAACTTCGAAGTTTCCTACATTACCGCTTCTCCACTTGGTGTTCCTCAACAGGTTTGGTTTCTTCCTTCTCTTTCTAGATCTTTGATTTCTGCTTCTGTTTCTTTGGATTTACAGTTTGGGATTTGAGATTTTGAAGTTGTTTAATCAAAGCTTGAACCTTTTTGGAT
>MU109983.1:0-12593 GCA_012274485.2 Sinapis alba | reverse complement strand
AGAACAAAAACCAGCTATATATATATATTTCTCCTCCTTTTCCAAATAATATTTCTTCGGCTTCTTAAAAGGATAATATTTCTTCTGCTTCTAAAAAAAGTGATTTTCACATTTTTTTCATGTTATACAAAATAATGTTATTTTAAAATTTCAATGCAAATTAAACTTTATAAAAAATATATATATTCAATTATTTTTTTAATATATGTGAAAATATTAAGGTGACACTCTTTATGTAACGAAAAAATATATCTTAAACTATGATTTTTTAGATATATTAAATTTTAATTATAAATATTATTTTGTGATTAAATTTTTTTTTAGTCAATCAAAATTTATTAGACACAATAAATTTCTTCAAAACATATAATTTACCATTATTACCTAATAAAATATATTAAAATGTACACTATGTATTTTTGAAATAATTTTTTTCTAAAATGTGTATCATTTTGACACAGTTGGAGTAGTATATATATTAGGTGGTTCTTGCGATATAGATGATAATTTTCAAAATTTAGTATTATTTGATCTGAGAGTGAAATCAACCTTATAATTCGATTTATTTTGACTAGTATGGTTTTAAATTTTATTGATTATTAGCTTACATCGACTGGAGATATCGAAGCTTGACTAACTGAGGCGGAAGTTTCCCAGGAAGATCCATGGTCTTGAGAGTTCTGTATTTTTTTCAAATGCAACAAAAAATAGATAAAAGAAAAAATGTGAAAAAAAAACTGATCAAACAATTAGAGAGAAGCATAACACTAACAAGTCCGTAATATGACATATCATGTTGTAACACTGACAACTAATGTTATTGTTCACACCACCAGTCTCAAGACTCTGAACGAAATCAAACTTTAGACTTCTCCTAGAACAAGGATCTTCTGATTTGAGGTCCAATCCCTTGATACCAAGTGTAGTAGCTATCTCCTTAAGCGCCTTCACTGCATTGATATAACAACAGTAAAATTAAACATTTATCATATGAATTTATACTGATTTTGACTGTGATATTATAAGAATTAAATCTAGAAAATGGTCATTCTTTCTTCTCATACACTCATCTGGATGAAGAACTGGTGGTGAGGCCGATGTTGTTAGAGTTGCGAGGAAGCTTGTGATGATGGCAAATAATATAAGAAAACTCGAGAAAGGTATCGACATATCGATATAAATTATATATAGTGATGCTCTCTGTATGTTATCATCAGCAAGTGATTCAGTAGTTATATAATAAGTATATATTACTTGTAGGTTTTTTAACAACAAAAAAAAAAACATTACTTGTAGGGTTTTTTCTTGGGTCGTCGGTGACTACAGAATAAATATATGTACTGACCATACTTATTAATAAATGTTGATGCTGAAGGTATAGTGGAGAACAGAGACGTTCGTGATTGATGTTTCATGTCTCCTTATGTATTTCAAAGATTAATTACATATCCAAGCAAACAATCAGAACCAAAATAATTGATGCGTTACTTTTCCAAATTAATTGAATAAATTGATGGCTATGTAGAAAGAGTCAAAGCAAATAATAAACACAAAATTACATCACTGCACGTATTACAGATATATACACACCACTCGTTCATTCATATATAGGCCCTACACTTTTACCTATCAAGAACAAAGCCATTCCCCTACTATACGAAAGCTTTTAAATCTATGTTCCCTGGAGGTTGACTTAAAGTAAACGCAATGGAATAGTCAAGAATAACCTTTTTAAATTAGTTTTAGAGTAGTTTTATTCAAGTGGGAAGGAAGATAGAAAAGATATTAAAAGCTCATGATCATGTTGCAAGAACTAGTTGGAATAAATTTAGTTTACTCCATCGATTTAGTTGTACTTGAGCCAATTTGATCCTTTTCTTGGTAAGTCAACTCATTTTTTTCACCTAGGTAATTTTGTATTTGGACTAATTGTGTAATAATAAACTTCCAAACCATTTTCATAATTAACAGTCAGATAATTTTACATAAATTGGAAACCTCTTTAAGTCCCTGACTCATCTTGCTTTCTTTCTTGTCCAACCACATGAGTAGAGGAAGAAGAAGAAGGATAACTATTAAGAGAAAACTGCGTCTTACTGCTGTTCTCCTCCATGCCTTTCCTTACATCTTTGAACGCCTTAAACCTTATATCCCCTGACTTCCTGCTTGTTCCCGGGGTTGATTTCGGCACTGGATAATGACCTTCCAGCATACCAACCACCTCTGACATGATAGGACGATCCGATGCAGAAGCGCTTGTGCACACGAGAGCCACTTTTATTAACGTCTCTGCTTCTTTCTTGTCCACTTCAGGTCTCAGTCTCTCATCCACAACTTGCATCAAGTCCCCTGACTCTTCCAAATCAGTAGCCTGCAGATATATACCAAAATGGTTTATCAAGAAAACAGCTTCAATAAGCAACTGAAAAACTTGGGAAAATTACCCATTCCAAGAGGCAGACTTCATCTCCTGCCGCCATGAAACTACTGTTGTTTATGCCAGCGACGATCTCTAGAACCAAGACGCCATAGCTGTAGACATCTGCTTTGAAAGATAAGTAACCCCACAGTGCGTACTCTGGTGCCATGTATCCTCTGCAGAGGTTCACATGTTTCTTATGGTTAACAAACAAACCATAATTGTTAAAGAAAAAACAAGAGAGCAGGCTCAGCTCAGGTCTTACATAGTCCCAGCGACCTTGGTGCTGACGTGTGTATTCTCTTCTTCATCAAGCCTAGCCAATCCGAAATCAGATATCTTGGGAGTTAGATCCTTGTCCAGTAAAATATTAGTGGCCTTGATGTCTCTGTGCACAAACTTCAACGGTGATTCCTCATGGAGAAACGCTAGACCTTTTGCAATCCCACTGCAAATCTTAAACCTCGTAGGCCAGTCCAGTGAAATCTGCTTATGCTTTGGACCTAAAACATTGCAAAGACAAACACCATTTCCCTTAAAGCTGAAACATCAAACAGCTTTTGGAAACCAGAAAAAAAACAACTCACTGAATAAAGCTTGAGCTAAACTGTTGTTCTCCATGTATTCATACACCAGCAATAGCTGAGACCGCTCAACGCAGAAGCCATGAAGCTTGACGAGGTTTGGATGTTGTAGACAAGAAATTGCGCCAATCTCGTTTAGAAACTCTCTGTTCCCTTGTCTTGATTTAGATGAGAGCTGCTTAACTGCTACAACTCTTCCATCTGATAACTCACCCTACAAAAAATGAGATTTTATTATCAGCATGCACGGCACTATATTAACAAGAATCATCACATCATGTGATCTATACCTTAAACACAGGACCAAAACCACCTTCTCCAATCTTGTTAGCTGGATTGAAGTCATCTGTAGCAAATTTGATTTGCCTTAACGTAAAAGTTCCAGATGGTAACTCTTCTTCGTTGGGATCTGTGGGAAAATAACTCAGAATCACTAAACAAAAAACACTTTCTTCAATTTCTTTTTACCAGCTTCTTGCACTCAGACTTCATAAGAAGCTATCAAAAGCAAAAGAGAATGATAAGAAGGCAATGATCACCTTTTCGTCGCTGCCAACATTTTGGAAGGCAGCCAAAAAAACAAAGGATCCCTAGTATAAAGAGAATAAGACATGGGAATCCAAGTCCAATTGCAATTTTTGCTCCAAGACTCATTCCAGTTCCAGGGGATGCGCACGGCTTAGAATCTGGACATTGAAGGTATTATTACTTTTAAAAGAAACTACTGTAGTGATCATTACTGGTTTCTGCTATAATAAGAAAGCTACCTGAAAGTATAGAAATAGCCGATATGAGAGGACCATAAACTCCTCTGGTGGGAATCCTAGTAGTTCCTTTACCAGCCCAACCCAACCGGATAGCTAAGAAGTGGTCAGTCACATTGACAGTAAATGATTTGGTTATAGGTTTTTGAGCTCCCTTTGCTTCATCCATGATATTGAAGTCCTTTAACACTAGTTTCTCCTGCAGAAAAAAAGGCTTAAGAAAGAAAAAAAAAACAGAACTTATTAAATTTTATTTGTCACCAGCTGAGAGCAAAAGCTAATAACCTGAATGTAAATGTCGAACACACGCCTCCCAAGCCGGCTAGAAGTTTCATCGTTGGTGAATCTCATCTCAGCAAAGTCGAGGCTCACAGTGTACTTTCCATTTTCCAAGCAGGCATGGAAGTAAGTGAGAGATACTGGAGCTATTCGTGCTGATTTGTACAGATCAGACAGGTTAGATGTCGGGACAAAGACAGTGAACCTTGTGTTTTGGAAATTGTTGTCGTCCATGTAGTCCCCTGTGCTGCTGAATCCCCAATAATCATTACGCTTCAGATAATACTTAGCAGCACCACCTTCAACTTCTCCATCTCCTTCATATAAGATTTTGGTTTTGTTTTCCTTCAAAGTTAGATCGCTTCCACCACAGTTTACATGGAGGCAGCTCGAATCTGTCAGATAAACCAAAATTATATAAATGAAAGAATTAACATTTTGTCTTATATAATGATAATAATGTCTATAGTAGGTAAGGAACTATTGTGAAACGATCTATTATCACTAGTCATTTAAGTAGGTAAGTGTACTTACATCGAGGACATTTGAAATCGTCAATGCAAGGCAGAAACTTGCTCCTACAGAAACATCAATTGGAAATGGCATTTTAACATTTTGAGACAAACACGTAAACTACATGCTAAAGATGATCAAAGGAAAGGACCTTACGATTCTTTTGTTGAAGTGCTCTGAAACAAGTTTAGATTTAGATTCCTAAAACAAGAATATCAGTTAAAAATGCCAATTATGTAAACCAAGAAACGTCAAAGAAGAAAACAATGACAGTATCCTCACATATTTGGCCGACAAGAACGACTTTCAGGACTTTGCCACTTGAGGTTATTATACGAAAGATCTCTGCAGTAACAAGTGAACTATCATCAAAATGGAGATGTAATGAGATATCAAAACTTGGAGTTCACAGAAATATACATACACAGTGATACCATCCCTTAGTAATTCAGCTGGAACATCTCCCTCGAGATTATTTCCAGCCAAGATTCTGCAAACAAAAGTAAGCTAAATAAGATATAGCATTTAACATAATATGAAACTAGACAATTTTAACTTACAAAAAGCGTAGTTTTTCTGCATGCGCAAACGATGGAATGGCCCCAGGCAACTTGTTAAAACTCAAATCCCTACACACAAACAGTTAATAAGAATTAATCAATCCTGTCACTGTTTCATGTACAGACCTACTCTTCATTTGCTTACAGTGTCTCCAGATTCTCAAAGTTTGAAAGATAGTCAGGTATTTGTCCAGCAAGGTTACAGTTCTTCAATACCCTAGAATATAAAACAAACAAAAATTAGATTGAATAAGAGAAAAATCGAACAGCTTCAAGAAGGAATCTAACTTACAGCTTAGAAAGTTCTGTTGAGTTCTTTAACGAAGGGAAAGGTTGGACTGGTCCACCTATATCACTGATCCTCCTGATAACAATTGTGTCGTTGTGACAAAAGCGACTATAGATGAAAACAAATAAAAATTGCAGCCATAAGAGTTGTGTCTCTGCTCACAGATTTTTAAGATTGTTCAGAACTGAGATGACTGATGGGATTGGACCAGTGAGACCAGATGCAACAATTTCTCTACAAGGAATAAAAAAGTGTTACACCAATGAGTGTTGAGAAAACAAAATAAAGAAAGAGTTTTACGAAGTAGGATGTTACAGTCTCTCTAGTTCCTTCCAGTTTTGTATGTAACTAGGTATCGTTCCATTGAGTTGGAGATCGTTAATCCTGCTGCATTGTGCGAAAACCAAACAGCAGATGAACAAAAGGGAACCAAACCAACATAATAAGTAGTTAAGTTAGAAGAAAAGGTTTACAAATCTGTCATATTCTGTAGTTTAGATAATGAAGCTGGCAAATTGCCCGTCAAATTGTTGGAGGAAAGCATCCTGTAAAAGATGAAACCCCAAGGAAGATCTCATCTATCAGAATAACAGCACGACACAGAACAATATACAGAGAAACAGATAGGGAATCAGAAACTCTCACAGTGTTCCCAAGTGGACTAAGTTTCCAAGCTCCTGAGGAATGGTTCCAGAAAACGCATTTGACTCGAGATTCCTATACAAGAAAGAAAAATAAATATAACAGCCCTTCTATAGAGAAAGCTAAAACATTTTCAGACGAGAAAAGTGCACAGAAGCATTTCAAATTGATCAGCTAAGTTTCAAGAGCTAAATAGAGTAATACTTCCACGAAATAAACTTAAAGGAACGTTTCATTTAAATAAACACCAAACCAATTTACTGAACAAAGAAGCTTAACGGATGCTCGAAACTTACAAGAAAGTTAGCGAAGTCAAGTTTCCCAACTCTTTTGGAATCTCCCCTGACAGCCGGTTTACAAGAAGAGAGCTGCGCAGACATTATGTTACTGTTACGAGAACATTTAGACACTAAAGCTAAGCCATTAAGAGGGAATGTTCTTACATAATTGTTAAATTTGTAGTAAACCATTCAAGCGGTATAGTCCCATTGAGGTAGTTGTAGGCAAAGTCTCTAAAACATAGCAAGAAACAAGTGGTCAAAAGTGGCAGCTTTTATGAGCTTGAAGTGAAGTTTTCCTATTAAGACTCCAAAGCAAGGTTGAGATACTTTAATGTGAGCACTTACATCTCCCGGAGTTTAGGAAGTTTAGTTACTTGAGGAGGAAGAGTTCCTGGAAGATTATGATCCTTGAGTGCACTAAAGAACAAATCAAAGAGAATCAGAAAATAAATGACAATTAAAAAGACAAGTTGACTGGATAAACCATTCTTCTTCTTCTCTACTATTTAGTCAAATCAATGACAGGGTCACCACCATTTTTAGACATTATGCATATCAGACACTAACAAGAAGTTGCACTAAAGATAAACTCAAGACAAGTGACTCTAGCATCTGTTACAGAAGAACCTATAGATACAGACAACAATCTCCCTTTTTCTACATAGCAAAACATCACAAGATCACCAACAGTGCAAGACCAAACACGAATAATTACCATAATGCCTTGGAGGTCTTAGACACCCAAAAAAAAGGTTATGAAGAGTGCCTGAGCATTCTTACATTTTCACGACATGACAATCAGTGTCGTTGGTGGGACTGCATTCACATTCTATAACTTGCTCAGCTATCGGAGGAGGAGTCTCTGTAAGCCCTACCTTTTCGACTATACAATTTTCAGCATCAAACTTCCAGTACTTAGAGCCAAGTGTGGTAGCGATTTGCTGCAGAGCAACGACTAAGGGACAAAGCACAAAACCAAAATACACAATCAGGGTAACTACTTGAGCAAAAACACAAAGATTATATAACTCTTGGCATTAACAAGGAGTAGAACAATCATGAAAAATAACATGAACCGAAAGCAAAACAACAATCATAAAAAAGAAAACTGCCTTTTTACTTAAAGAGTTCTAATACTGAGATATGACAAGTCCTTTCTCAAGAAGACTCAAACAAATAAACAATCAAAAGATGACAAATTGACCCAATCAACAACGTCTGCAGATTTTGGATTAAACAACTTCAATTGAAAGAAAAAACCTATCAACCCTCAACATCACCCATAAAAATTGCCAGTGACCAATCAGAAAATCCCATTTCCAACGAATTGTAGCAATGAAAATCCAGAAAATGGAAACTTTACCAATGAAAAAAAATAATATATATATAGAAAGATAGGAACTTTACCTTCATCTTGGGGTAATTTGATAGCATTTATACTGAAAAATTTGAAGCAAATGATGACAAAAACAGAGATTACGAAGATCTTATCGGCAAACATTTGACACAGAAGAGAGGAAACACAGACACACAAAAAAATTAAAGGAAAAGGCGGCGGACAAGATCAGAGTCTCATCCAAAATGTAAATATTGTTTGGAAGATCTGAGATCTATCGGTTGGTTTGGGCGGAGAGTGATTATTATTAGTGGTTTTTGTCGAATTATGACAAATCTACCTACGAACAGTGTTGTTTCCTCCCTTTTTCGAAGTTTTTTTTTCTTACAATAATTAAGTCAAACTGTTTACCAAAATAATAAAAATTTATTGAAGTCAAATTTGAAATTACAGAGATGAATACAACGAAAAAAGGGTGGTAAAACCCCACAAAGAGAAAAAGCAATGACCTTACAAAAGTTGAACAGAAAATCCACTAGAGGGACATGTCACATAACTCAAAAATAGTATAATTTAAAAATGTTTAGAATAATTAATCCTCTTCTGTGTGTGAATGGTGTGCGTTATTGAAGAGATGACCTATATATTCTCAGCAAAAGAAAAAATATAGATTCCAAAATAGAATTATTCACTTTCATTTTTTTTAAGTAGACCAATTATTGTTCATTATGTGACAGTTGTTAGTACAGAGTTTGTTTAAAGCAAAGTAGATTCTTTTTTAATTAGCAAAGACAAATTAGTTGGCAAAAAAAAAAGACATTTAAAATGAAATTGGCATGTGGCATAATTAGCGTAAAGGATAAGTAACTAATTAGGTACTTGTCCAATTATCTTTTTGTATCCACTCTTTGTTTTGTTTCTGCTGTGAACCCTTTTAAAGTAATTTTTCATTAATAACATCAAACAACTTGGGTTACAAAAGTCCCAAAGGGTGGGTTAGTAAGTAACATTAGCGACAGCTTACAATTAAAGTAAAGGAGTAGAGAAGAGAGGGTAATGTTGAAGGATAAAACAAATAAAACCAAGATGTGAGCAGAGAACTTGATGACCAAGTATAAACCTTGAGCCTTTGAGAAGGGGAAGAAGCCTGCACTAGGTTATTTACATGTTTGATGTCTTCAATAATGGACTTAGCAGCTGTCTCTGAACAAGTTGTGTGAAGTCCTGGTTAGGCTCATTCCAAGAAGTATTAGATAGAGGCTTGGCAAACTAGTTTGGTAATGAGCTTTAGACTCTTATTACTGATTTGGGTCTTTCAGCCATTTATTCCAGTCTTCAAAAGCTGCTAGAGAAGAAATCTATATTTTTAATAGTTAAAAAAGGGTATGGACATGATTTTTGTAAAAAATAAATCATATAATTTAAAGGATAAAGTCAATAAAAATTAAATTAAACTAATCGATGTTAACCAAAATTACTGAAGTTATTTGAATTTAACAACAACCTGAAATTTTAAATCGGACAATTAACCAAAATTTAACCCAACTGAATTGAAATATACTACTTAACAAACGGGCAAGTTGAAATGAATCGGTTACCCCCAAGCACCCAAGCCTGAGGTTTGGTTAAAAATGTAGTTCCGGTTATCAAATAATCCGGTTTCATGGTCCGGTCAAGCCATTTTGTCAACTATGATGCTTCTCGTCACCGATGCCTTGAAACCCTCAACTTCATCTATCTCTTCTTCTCTGTTATGATCAATGGACTCCTCCTCCTCCTCCTCCTCCTCAAACCCTACCATCACCCACGACGAGGAATCCGATCGATTCCTCGACGCACCCGATGAATTCTACTACGATTGCATGCCCCCGACCCCTCGCCATTCCCACCGTCAACATTCGTCTCCCTCGGTTAACCCCTCCGCCGCGAATCTCCGTCGGAGAAACTCGACACCTCACCGGAATTCGATTCGTTACGATGCTGAAACGGAGCCGTCTTCTTCCTCCTCTTCCAATGGATTCAAGCTCGATGGGAAATCGAGCTATGACGTAATCGAATCAACCAAGGAACTAATTGACCTATCTCCAGAGAAAGATAACGACTTTGTTGCAACTGATTCGGTTCTGGACCGGGTTGACCCGTTTCGCGAAGGGATTGGCATGACCGGAGAAAAAACGGAAGAATCGATGGATGTAACAGATTTGGGTCGGGCCCGGGTTGACCCGATTCAGGAAGGTGGAGAGAAAACAGAAGAATCCACGGTGACTACAGTGAGCGATAATCCGGAAGACGACCGTGCAGGATCCGAATCGGAGCTCCGGGAACCTAATCAGACAGATTGGTCTCTCCTTGGCTATTTGGTTGAGTTAGTGTTTAAAGCAATCGACTTTCAATTCAATTTGATGATCAGCCTTGTCAAGTATCCACCTTTGTTGCTCCACTGGTGCTTTCTCTTCATGTTTGATCCTTTTAGCACCATTAGGCTATGCAGACGCTTTTTAACGACAATGATAAGTGATAAGATGAGTTGGTTCAAAGATACCAAACGAGTGTTGAATGTTGCGTGGAAGTTTGGATGGGGTTTGTTTTGGGCTGTTTATGTAGGCATTGTGTTGTTTGGCTTGTTGGTTTTGTCGCTTATGCTTGGTGGGTTTATGATTAACCGTGTAGCTGATAAACCGTTTGTAGTCAAGGAGGTATTGAACTTCGATTACACTAAGAATAGTCCAGAAGCATTTGTGCCCATAACCTCGTGTGCTGGTGTTGCCTGTGATGGAAGTTGCAAGGAAAGTAATGAAATGTTGAAGGTCAGGGGGTTTCGAGCTATTCCTCGAGACCACAAGCTAGAGATCATTCTTTCGATGACGGTACCTGAGTCTTCCTACAATAAAAACCTCGGCATGTTTCAGGTATTGGAGTAAGCTATCTAACATTCTATGCATTGAAGTTAGAAGCTTAAGAACACAAGTTATGTTTGCTATGTGTATGGTTGTTTTATTCATGTTTTGATATTGGATCCATGTGTGTTGTTGAAGGTTCGTGTGGATTTCTTATCTGCGGATGGTCAGACGCTTAATAGTATACGGCGTCCGTGCATGTTGAGATTCAGAAGCGAGCCTATCCGTCTAGTTCAGACGTTCTTCAAAGTGGTTCCGTTAGTTACAGGATATGTCTCTGAGATACAAACCTTGAGCTTGAAGTTGAAAGGCTTTGCAGAAAAGGACATTCCCACTGCTTGCTTAAAGGTAATGATCGAACAAAGGGCTGAGTTTCGACCCGGTGCAGGTATTCCAGAGCTGTATGAGGCATCCCTATCGCTTGAATCAGATCTTCCTTTCTTCAAAAAGGTTATATGGAAATGGCGAAAAACTTTGTACGTATGGATCAGCATGAGTCTGTTCATTACGGAGTTGCTTTTTGCTTTGGTTTGTTGCAGACCTCTGATTATACCAAGAACACGAAGTAGAGACAGACCACCCTCAAATCCTACTGGAAGTAGATGATGATGATAAATCAAATAGTTGCTGTAAATCATGTTTTGTTACACTCTGAAACGGTACTTCACTTCCTCGTTAACTTTAGTTTCTAAAGGTTCTTTAATTAAGTTGTAAATCTTATATGTTGTTGGGTTTAAGATATGTTTTATAAAAACGAGTTTGATAGTATAACAAATGTGTTGATAAAGATTTATTTGTATCAAAAGAGAAGGAGACCAACAGTAATCCCATGAAAATCTCTGAACCTCTATTATTTGAAACACTTTCCTTAAACTGTCTTCACATTTTAAATGTTGCTGTCCAATGAGAGAACACATGGAGAAACAACAAGAACTCAAATATGTGTCTTAACTTCCAAAACTGTTATTTTGCCAAAAATAACTGAGAGCCTCTAATCACAACCTGAATAAACTAAACAATACCAAATCAAGTGCCTTTCAGTTCCAAAGCCAATGGCATAGAAGTTAGAACCTTTAGAGCTTTATATATATCACCATTTCTCCATGTTTCCATCTGAGCCAGCTGCTGGGATAAAGAAAAATCTGTATTCTCCTCACTGTTGTCAACTCTGATTTCTTGACAATGGCGTGCCATGGTTTTCTAGGGTCACCGACCAAGAGATCTCATGGAGGGAGAAACTGGCATCAACATCATCAATCCAGATGTTCAGCTGCAGCTGGCTCCATCTTCACATCCCTCAACATGTCTATCTTTACATTCCACAAACGCCTCTTGCGTTGCGTCTCCAAGTTTTTCCGTCTGACTAGCGCAACTCCTAGCCGTAAACAAGGCTACAAAAAGCTCGAGAAACACAAGCATCATCATCATCAGCCTCTATTGAGAAAACATAATGACAAGAGAAGGACGATTGTTCTTGATCTCGATGAAACATTGGTGCACTCATCTATGGAGCCACCGGTCCGAGTTAACGTAGATTTCATGGTGAGGCTAAAGATCCAAGGAGTGGTTATACCGATGTTTGTAGTGAAACGACCAGGAGTTACCGAGTTTCTTGACAGGATCAGTAAGAACTACCGAGTGGCGGTTTTCACAGCCGGTTTGCCTGAGTATGCTTCGCAGGTTTTGGATAAACTAGACAAGAACCGTGTGATCTCACAGAGGCTATATAGAGATTCATGCACAGACATGAATGGGAGATACGCCAAAGACTTGTCTTTGGTTGTTAAGACAGACCTCGGGAGTGTTTTGCTAGTTGATGATAACCCTTTCTCCTACTCGTTGCAGCCGTATAATGGAGTTCACATTAAGCCTTTTGTGGATGACATGGAAGATCAGGAACTCGTGAAGCTTGCGGAGTTCTTCGATGGATGTTATCAGTATGAAGATTTAAGGGATGCAGCATCAGAACTTCTATATAACAAAGTTACTTGATGCAAATTAATATATATTGGCTTTTCAATGCAGACTC
>MU109977.1:0-12626 GCA_012274485.2 Sinapis alba | reverse complement strand
TTGGCAAGATGGGTCTTCTCAACATATTCGTCCCATCTTGAGGGGGACTATTAGTGTATATAGAGTATATGTACATATCGGTTTAGTGTAGCTGGTTTATCTTTGTTGGTTTACATTGGTTTAGTAATCTTATACGGTGTATATAAACGTATCTTGTACATTTCTGATAATTAATGAGAATGTTTACGTTTACTCATAAGGTGATCAATAAGTTTAAGCAGTAAATCAACTGAGATGATGACACCATGTATTATTTCATATATATTCTAGCAAAGTCACAATCATCAATCAATCGATGAATTCTTTGGGAATCTTTCAGCTATGTATCTATTCATACATAATAAAAACGAATATCAAAGATAAATATTTCTTTATTAGAATAAGAGATAAAATTAGAGTTCATTAATCTTTTCAAAAGGTAGAGGTTAAAAATAAAGTTTAGCTTAAATAATGGCTAAAATAACATATATATATATATATATGTGTGTGTGTCAAAATCACACCATAATTGAATTTTTAGACAAAACAAAATTAAAAATAAGGAAATCCAAAAAAAAATCTCGTATTGAATAGGTAAATAATGAAAAATTCCCTTAGATAGTCTCTTTTAGTTTGTTTATCACAAAAATAGTTTTTAAGGAAGAAAATGACCAAAATGTTTTTTTTAGAAGCTAAAAATTTATTTATATGCATTTATACCCTTAGAGTTAACTAATTTGGACTTTAGGGTTTAGAGTTAAGGGGTGGGTTTGGGGTTAGGGTTTCAAATTTCAAAAAAAAATCAAAAAAAAAATCAAAATTTCAAAAAAAAAAAAAGTCTATTTTGGTCATTTTAGTTTTTGAGGACTATTTTTGTGACAAAAACTTAAAAATAGTTATTTAAGAGAATTGCCCATAGGTAAATAGATAAATCCCCAATAAAACACACAAAACTTTAACCCAAATGTTGAATCCACCTAAACTAGTTGCATTGGAAAGCTAAAATTAATTTATATCTTGTGACAAAAAATAATCTCAATCCAACAGTGAGAAAGCATCCATCTATTGCTAAACTACTATGTATCTATACAGTTCTCATCTATATTTGCTCATTTGCATCTAATTTGAATTTTTATTCCAAATCAACCTAAATTTGAAAAGACTCGATAAAAGGCCAAACAGTACTCGATGTAAAACATTATAACTGCTTCGAAACCTAAAAAAATTGGCTCTATATAAAACCTAAAAAAGTTTAGAAACCAGTAAAACACAGTTTATCAATAGTACTCGATGTTGAACTTTTAAATAACTGCTTCCAACTTCAACGAATATTATATAACGGATATTATATTAGAGTTTATAGTTGCAAAAATATTTTAAAGTATTACATCGCAATATCTATTACTTTAAGAGTTTCATTAGTAAGTATTTGCTTCTTAAGTATTTATCAGTTAGCAAGTAATTTTCGTCATCAGTGAATGGCACACATTACTATATAACTTGACTAGTAAGTCCAAAGACACATAAACATTAAACAAGCCAAACACACAAACTCCAAAAGAAAACAAAAAATGTCTTCAACTTCAACACTTGTCATGAAAACATTCTTCATCGTACTCATCTTTGTCTCTTTTACAATCTCTCCGGCAACTTCAACGGCGCCAGAAGACTGCGCAAGCGAATCAGCGAACCCATGCGTCAACAAGGCTAAAGCTTTGCCTCTCAAAATCATAGCAATAGCCTCAATCCTAGTCGCAAGCATGATTGGTGTTGGAGCTCCTCTCTTTAGCAGGAACGTGCCGTTCCTTCAACCCGACGGGAACATTTTCACTATCGTTAAGTGTTTCGCCTCAGGGATTATCCTAGGAACCGGTTTTATGCACGTTTTGCCTGACTCTTTCGAGATGTTATCATCACAATGCCTTGAAGAGAACCCGTGGCACAAGTTTCCCTTCTCCGGGTTTCTCGCTATGTTGTCCGGTCTAATCACTTTAGTCATCGATTCCATGGCTACGAGTATTTATACTAGCAAGCACAGAGTTGGGATCGTACCACATGGTCATGGTCACGGCCCCGGAAATGATGTTACCTTACCAACAAAAGATGGTGATTCCGCAAATGCACAACTATTGCGATATCGAGTCATTGCTATGGTTAGTACTTAGTACACAATATTAAAATATTAGAAGCTGATATATTAATCGATGTTACCATTTTAAACAATATATAACCCAATATAAATGTTATTAATTATGCAGGTATTGGAACTTGGAATCATAGTTCACTCTGTAGTCATTGGACTATCGTTAGGAGCAACAAATGACACTTGCACCATTAAAGGACTCATCGCAGCTCTTTGCTTCCATCAAATGTTCGAAGGCATGGGTCTTGGTGGTTGCATTCTACAGGTACATAAAATAATATTCATATAAGAAAATTTTATCTACTGGCAAGATGTTACTCCCTCCGTTTCGCAAAGAGTGTCGTTTTGATGTTTTATTTTTGTTTCATAAAAAGTGTCGTTTTCTATTTTCAATGCAAAATTTATGAATTTTATTTTTCAATTTAATTTTCTATTGGTTGAAATAATGTTAGGTGTATGGGAAATGATGTTTTTATATAGAAAATATGCAAAATTAAATGTTTTCTTAATTCGTGTGCAGAAACTTAAAATGACACTTATTATGAAACAGAGGGAGTAATACTTTAAATAATAAACTTTAATATTTGAAATGTTTTCAGGCTGAGTATACAAACTTGAAAAAGTTCGTTATGGCGTTCTTTTTTGCGGTGACAACGCCTTTTGGAATAGCGCTGGGGATCGCTCTTTCGACCATCTACAGAGACAACAGTCCCAGTGCATTGGTAACTGTTGGATTGCTCAATGCATGCTCCGCAGGATTGCTCATCTATATGGCACTTGTGGACCTTCTAGCGGCCGAGTTCATGGGACCAAAGCTTCAAGGTAGCGTCAAAATGCAGATCAAGTGTTTCATTGCGGCTCTTCTAGGGTGTGGTGGCATGTCGATCATCGCCAAGTGGGCTTAACTAACTCCACGGATAGTACTGCGGAATTGGAATTATTATGTTAATAAATGGGTATTGTGATTGGTCTCGTACGAGTCATATTGTCCTCTAATTTTTTTTTCTTGTTTATTCGGGTTAATAGTTCTTTTGGCGTATAATGTTTTCGCATCTCATATTAAGAAATAAGAGCTTTTCAATATTAGCAGAAAACAGAAAGGAAAATAATTTGTTACGTAATATAAATTCGGCAAGCTGAATGCCAAGAATTCAAACATTTGTAAGATTAATATATATAGAAGTAGGCCGGTACATAATGTACCTAGGTCTATTGTAAACAATATGCATATGCGATATGTTTTTGCATACAAGTGGTATTTTCTTTTTATAGATGAGTGTTAGAGATCTCGTGTTCGAACCTCTTTCACTACGGTGGTACTTAGCTATCCTACATGCTTTTAGTGACAATTTTTTTTTTTTTTTTGAATCTCTATGAACATAGGAGACAATCCTAGGATTAATTAGGCGAGTAATTTCGACGATTACAAAAAAAAAAAAAACAATCTAAGACGTATATACAATATGAACATAAGTATTTTTTGTTTATTAGGTCCACTTTGAAAACCAATAATTTCATCCTACACAAAGGGAATGACATCGAACCCCATGTGAGGAAGAGAACCAAAAATCCCACAAGTCCAACAAAAAAATTAAGTGAGTAGAATTTTTATGATTTCAAATTATAGATTAAATTCTTTTGCTATAAGTCAATAATCTAGATCGCATAAATTGTTACTAGGAAAAAAATTAAGGCAAATTTAAAGAGGTTTTGACCATTGACTTTAGTTGGAATGCCTTAACCAAAAGAAACAGTTCAATAGCAAATTAGGGTCGCATATTGTTTATACTTTTTTTTTTTTGGTAAAAATATTGTTTATACTTCTTTATATTGTATCTTTCATTATCATTTCGATAATTTCACTTTCACCTAACATTTGCTACAGATCGCTTTAATTTCATTGGTGATGATGGTTTATAAAATACCGTTCTAATTTGAATATATATCTTATTGTTTATATTTTAGTTTATTCAGTTACTTATGAATAATCTAAAATATAAAACATTCTAACATTTGAATATAAAGCTTTTTTTGTACTTCTCTTTCAATAATAGAGAGACCACTGCAAAATAAAACAGAGCACTTACGAGTTATGACAACTAATAACATGTCTATAATCCAAACATGTATATACTATAACACATCAAACTTTTAAAAGCTTTAGTTTAATATTTTCCACGAATCATTGAACTAGCTGTAACATTCATACATACATATATAATGGACACTATAATATAATCTTATCCTAAAGAATATAAGTACGGGTATGTCAAACTAGTATAAAGAATAATTTCTTCATTAGCAGCAAAACATGGCATGAAATCAACCGGCACATATTACTATATAAACCGACTCATCCACTAAGTCCAAAGACACATAAACATTATACAATCCAAACACAAAACTCCAAAAAAATGGCTTCAACGTCAACACGTCTAATGAAAACAATCTTCATCGTCCTCATCTTTGTCTCTTTCACAATTTCTCCGGCAACTTCAACGGTACCGGATGAATGCGCAGCCGAGTCAGCGAACCCTTGCGTCGACAAAGCTAAAGCTCTGCCTCTAAAACTCATAGCAATCGTCACGATCCTAGTCGCGAGTATGATCGGTGTTGGAGCTCCTCTCTTTAGCCGTTCGGTGCCATTCCTCCGACCCGACGGAGACATTTTCACCGTTGTGAAGTGCTTCGCCTCAGGGATCATCCTCGGGACCGGTTTTATGCACGTGTTGCCTGATTCTTTCGACATGTTGTCATCACCATGTCTTGAAGACAACCCGTGGCACAAGTTTCCCTTCACGGGGTTTCTCGCTATGTTGTCTGGTCTAATCACTTTAGTCATTGATTCCATGGCTACGAGCCTCTATACTAGCAAGAACGGAGTTGGGATCATACCCCATGGTCATGGTCACGGCCCCGCAAATGCTGTTACCTTACCAACAAAAGATGATGATTCCACAAGTGCACAACTCTTGCGTTACCGAGTCATTGCTATGGTTAGTAGTAGTACACATATGGAATATTAATAGATCTTTACCTTTTTTTTACTTCATCGGTTTCAATGACATATTACTGATCATTATGATCATTCAATTTTATTTCAATGGATATTTAGGTCTTGGAGCTTGGAATCATAGTTCACTCTGTGGTGATTGGACTATCTGTAGGAGCAACTAATGATACTTGCACCATCAAAGGACTCATTGCAGCTCTTTGCTTCCATCAAATGTTTGAAGGCATGGGACTTGGAGGTTGCATTCTCCAGGTATATAATAAACTTTTAATCTTTTGTGATAAAGGGCAAATTGTATTTTTTTCTTCTTCAAATGTTAAAATTGTAAAATATAAGAATTATTTAAATGTTTGATATATTTTCAGGCAGAGTATACAAACTTGAAAAAGTTTGTTATGGCATTTTTTTTCGCGGTGACAACGCCATTTGGAATAGCGTTAGGAATCGCTCTATCAACCGTTTACAGAGAAAACAGTCCGAATGCGTTGATAACTGTTGGACTGCTCAATGCATGCTCGGCCGGATTGCTCATCTACATGGCGCTCGTTGACCTTCTAGCTGCCGAGTTCATGGGGCCAAAGCTTCAAGGCAGCATCAAAATGCAGTTCAAATGTTTCGCTGCGGCTCTTCTCGGGTGCGTTGGAATGTCGATTCTCGCCAAATGGGCCTAACTAAATTCGCCAGATGCTGAGGCATGTGGATTAGGTTTAAGTCTTGGTCCTCTATTGGTTTTGTTTCATTGCAATGCACTTACGTGGTACCATCTATCACATTTGGAAGAACATGTCTTTCATGTGATAATCTAATTGGTCCGACGAGTCTATAGTCTTTTTTAATGTTTCTTTTCATTTTCTTTTGTTAGCTCTTGGCTTGTAATGTTTTCGCAAGTTGTATGATACTATTAAATGTTAAATAATAATACTTTCCTTTATTTTTCAAGACTAGCTATAAAACAAAAAGTAACGAACCACTACAGCGTAATCTAAATTCTGCAAAGTACTAACCTGCAGGCCAATATATAGAATTAGGCCCAATATATAGGTCCCGTCTGTAGAATTAGGCCACTATATAATAGGTACCCGTCTGTAGAATTAGGCCATTGTATAGACTCATTGTCAACTTACTTGCAGACTATACTGCTTCCATAGTTCCACTGTGTTTCCCTGCATAGAGCTGACCTTAGACACCTCATTAATATTTTTAGACTTTTAGGGGAAAATACATAACAAGATTAGCATGTTAAATTATTATTCCTTCTATTTCATAAAAAGTAACATTCTAACATTTTTTTGTTACACAAAAAATATCACTTTATAATTCAAATACAAATTATACTTATTTTTAATTTGAAATTAATTGCAAACTGTATTAATTTTATAAATAATTTTATTTATCTCAAATAATATTGGTCAAATAAATGTAATTAATAACAATTTAAATATATTTCAATCACTTTCTTAATATGTGTGAAAAATGTTAAAGTGACATTTATATCAAAAAGGATGGAGTATTTTTGTATATGTTCGTCTCATCGTTCTTGACTGTTGATAACCAACTTAACAAAACTAATTTCCACACTAAAATATTTTTAGATTTTTTTCTAGAATTTTGATAGAAAACTAAGTTTTTATTGTTTCAAAGCAAAAAAAAAATGGTCTGAAGAGTGAAGACATTGATAATCTTGGATCGTCTGGCTTTATGTGCTGCTGGCAGTAGATTGGACAGAGTTATTTTGGTAAACCTAAGGTTTTAGTTTACCGGTTATTGTGACACCGCTGGATTTGAATTTTGTATTGTACTTCTAAACAATTTAGTAATTATATGCTTCTTAATGTGAAACTACAACATAAGTCGAAGCAACATATTAAACCAAACCAAGGAAGACTTTGATAAATTAAAACCTAAAGTTTTACCAAAATAACTCAGTCCAACTTGAAACCATTTTCTGTTGATGAAGTATATATACAGATTAAATCGGTCTTTAAGAACTTATGGTTTACTTTGAACGACCATGTCGAAAGAGCACCGTGTGCCGCCGTCTGTCTCTTGGAATGTGCCCAAAGTGCAAATACACATGATCTAACTTTTTTTTTGCGTACTTAATTTACTTTACATTTAGGAGTCTAATTTAAATAGATTGTTAATATGTTTAGAAAAAGTAAATTTACAATGAAGGTCTATTTTAATAGTGTAAACTGGATCCATTAAAACTTTGAGCCAGGTCTAAAAGAGCAGAGATTTTTTTTTGTTTTATCTAGATGTTTGCTATACGAAAGAAAATGATTGGGGTAAGAACATAACTATCACCAAAGTTTCAAAAAAAAAAAAAAAAAAAAAAAAAAAAAAAAAAAAAAAAAAAAAAACATAACTATCACCCGATCGATACTGTGTTTTTCCAGCAAATAATCAGATACCCTATACCCAACAGTTTGTTACAAAACTAGATATACAGAATTTAGATAGCCAAAATATTAGGTTACAAAAAAAAATTATATATATATTAGGTTACATGCACGATAAAGACAGTGTAAATCATTTCAAAATAAGCCATGCAGATATTCTTCACCGGATTCATAAACGATGCCATCAAGTCTAGTCACAATGGTCATTGACTCCATGGCTTCGGAGAAGTAATTTCATGATCGTCGCGGAACAAAAACTAAAGCTTTTTTCTTAAAGCTTTTTAGGTTTTAAGTCTTGAATTGTTACTCTTATCTATTCCTTTACAACAACAACAAAAACTAGTTGCGTGGTATTAATGCTTGCTCTTTTCTTGTCTTTTTCTACTGGAGCTGTCATTGTTTTTTGTTAACGGATCTATCACATTAAATTGGACATGTCGTCGTTTGGTAGAATTGTAATAAGATTGGTCCCATGAAGTATAGTATTCCTATTTTCTATTCTTTTCTCAAGGTAATCTTGTCGTGGGATGGTTATGCATTCTTTAACGAAAAAAGTATATATAATGTAGACTCATTTTATTTTGTTAAGATTACAAGTTTGAAGAAAATATGACAGTTGATGTGAAATTGTTTTCTTGCTTCGCAAAATAAATGATATTTTATGTAAACTAGTTTTAAGCTTTTATGACAAGGCTGCAGGGGAATAACTAAAACATGGCTACATAGTGAGCAGCCCAATTCATAATTCGGCCCTTACAGAATAGCTTTTTCCCTATTCGGATAAGTAATAAACTTTTAACTTAAATATTTTTTTCCCACCTTAATAAATTTAAATATTTATTAAATTAATTAAAAATATATATTTAAAATACTTTTAACAATAAATTCATTATATATTTCTAAGTGTACTTTTCTTAGAGAATTTACAATAAAAATTCTAACCTTTTTTAATTTTACTACAATGTTGTAGTAGTACTACTATATATAATAAATTTTATCAGAATTTTCAATTATTTTCTTATAAATTAACATCATCAATAATTTACAAAATATTATTCAAAAAAAGACATATAGGCTGAAATTTGTAAATCTAAAGTTAAAATTTTGTATACACGTATACAAGAAAATATATCAATATAGGTTAAACTTATTAGATATGCTAATGTCTTGTTATCAATTAGATATATTAATATGGCACGCAAATATACAACTATGGAAAGTGAATATAAAAATAATTGTATAAAATAATTTAATTTATCAGATAAGTAACCAAGCAAGGAAAAATTATATAAATAGTGGAAAAAATATTTTTTAATATGGGAGCAATAGTTATCAGTCGAAAGAAATAACATTAAAAAAAAAATTATTGGGAGCAGCTGCCCCCGTGCTATCCTACGTGTCTCCACCACTTGGCATCAAACCAATCAATCACTAACTATATACTTTTTACAATCCATAAGCATATTTCTTATAAAATTTAGAAAGTAAAAAAAAAATGGTGAACTGAATTTAAATTCTGATTAAATTAGATTAGGTAGATAGAAATAAGTTGTTTTTTGACCAATAGATACAAATAAAGTTAGGTGAAATAAATAATAGTATAACATAAACTTGGGATGAGCCCTGTTAGGTGAATGTCCCCAAAAAAAAAACATTTTTGTTTGAAATATGATAAGTTGTTAATTTATCATATGGTTAATTTACTTTAGGTGAAGTAAAACATTTTTTTATAAATGCTTTAATATGGTTAATTTACTTTTTATCATAAATTTAGAATATTTATGAAAATAGTTATCATTTAAATAATTTTAAAAGTGCTATTAAGTTTATGATAAAAATCAGAATTATAAAAAAAAAAGGAATAGGCACAGTAAAGAGCGAAGTCAGAGATTATAAACATGTAAGTTAACTCCATCACTTTTTCGTTTTTTCCTGCAACTCTCTCTTTAATTTATTACAGTACCATTCCTCTCTTTTTTTTTTTGTCGACCAGTACCATTCCTCTCAGTCGTACCATTTTCATTTTTGCCACTATTTATGTACGTGACATTAACAGAGAAAAGTATATTATAATTTATAGTTGACGGTAGGGGAAATTTAAACAATTTGGATAGAGACATGGTAACGTTTCTTGGACGGAATCATCGTAACTCGTGAATTCACACATCGTATCCATCGTTCTAATTTGGCTACTAAATATTTTCTCTTTTATCAACTATTTGGTTTTATATATGTACTAAATATATAATTTTAGAACCCATTTAGTGGGGTTTTTTCGTTGTCTAGACATGCACTGCACATGATATGATCCGAGTTTGAAATATTTATTACACGACAACCATAATGACTATGAACTGAAAATGTCGTTGAGGCATTCGAATTCAGACTTTCCTTTTCGATGATTTATTTTATTTACGATAACGAAGTATGATTCTTCTTGTTTTATATGTTTTCTGGGGTTGGAAAGATAAAAGATACCGCCAAATTGCAATAGTATATAGTATATCTGTAGACAACTTTTATAGTTTTTCAATTTATGTCGCATTCTGCAAATCTATCACAATGAAATTAGATAATTCAAACTCATGTAACTGACTTTGAGAATAAAGCTCTTTAAAAGAAGTTTGGGTTATTTAACCACACAAGGGTAATATAAGGGTAGGCAAATTCTGGTGAGGTAAATGACTCGGGCTCGAACCAACCCCAAAACATTAAACACATGTAGTTAGACAATATGGATTTCTATTTAAACAACAAAATTTATCTAGTATTAATAGATAGACTTCCATAAAATTAGCCGGTTGGATCCTGATCCATTAGATACTTTTATATTATCAAAAAAATAGTTGGGTTATTTTTTAAAATCTTTTTATATCAACTAACTATAAGAAAAAATAATTCTTTTTTTCTATTCATTTTTGTGGGGATATTTTTCCTGTAATAATGAAATATGATGTTTTGTGAGTTTTAAAATTCTTTTCAACTTAAATCTCAATTTTTATTTTTGGATTCACTCACAACCCGTTATAGAAAGTCAAGAATACATTCTAATTTACAAAAGTTAACCAAAAAAAAAAGTACTTACAAAAAGAAAGAAATTAGTTGGCTAAATGAAAATTATATTTTTCAATTTTAATCCTTAACTAAATTTTAAAGAAAAAAAAAACAAATATGAATTTAATTGCACCAAAAAAAAAAAGAAAAATAAATGGTCAAGAAGACATGTTAACATGTACACTAGCGTTCATGACCGAATCGCAAACCGGACAAGTTTGTAACAAAGCCGAACCACAAACCTTACACAAACACAAATGACGACAAGGTAACACCAACACACTCGCTTCTCTCTCACCACACCTCTTGCAACCTCCACCAACCGCTTTACCACCTTCACCACCTTCAACGCAGCTTCCGCAGCTCGACTCCGCATCGTCTTCTACAACGGTTGGTAACGTTTGGACTTGAGCCATAACTTGGTTTAGGTTTATTTGAAGGTTGTTAGCGTGTGCCTCGTTGGTTTGAGCCATATCGCGCCATATTTGGTTTTCAACGTAAAGACTCTTGACTCGCTCTTGTAAAACCCAATTTAGGTTTCTTAACCGCACGATCTCCTCGTCTTTCTCTTTTAACTTCTTCGCTATACCGTTTTGAACCGCAGACGCTAACATCCGCGTTTGCGTTCGCTGACGAGCTTCAACATCTATTCTAAGCTGCTCTGTTTGCTGAGCTACGAACCGATCAATCTCCGATTGTTGTTGGTTTTGAATCCGAGACACGAGTTCAGCGTTTATTAACGATGAGGTTAAACCAAACGCACCGGACCTCCGTTTAACCGGAGACGCGAACTGAGCGTCTGAGTCAAGGTATTGAGAACCTCTCGGACGTTTTGCGGACAGAGGAAGAACAGAGGATGAATTGAAGTTGTAAGTGAGACCACTTTTTGATTTGTTGAAGCAAGCTTTAGCTAAAGGATCAACGGCGAGGGATTCTCCGGTTACAAATGGAACTCCACCGTGGTTCATGTCTTGTTCGAATTTAACACAATCTCTGTTAATAAACACACAAAAATGATTACGGGAAACCCATTTGAATAAGCCCAGAGAGCTTTAAAATGAAGAAAATCAAGACGAGAATATTTTTTTATCAAGAAAATAAAATAAAAACTTGTTTGTTGAGTTTTGTTACCTGTTTGATAAGAACTGAGGAGGGAAAATGTTCATGTGATGAGCTTCAACAGCCATTGATACGTTTGTATAAAAAGCTCCGAGAGACTATATATATATATATATATATGAATATAGAGAGGATGAAGGAGAGTTGTGGCGACTGGTGAAGAAATCTATGGGGGTTGGCTTTTATTTAAGGCGAGAGAAAAAGTCAAATTATTTAATTTTCTATAAATAATTGTTTTCTATTTTTTTTCACAGTAAGACTAGTTATTTTAGTTTCTTTAGAAATAATCCTCAATTCTGTGAAAGAAAACAATTTTTATGGTTGGAATTACTACCATATTTGCTCCTTCCTTATATGAATTACCATATTTGTTTGATATGCTTTTTTAGGTATTATTAGATTTAGTTTTAGTGAAATAGAAATTCTGGAAACAAAATTTTGTGAGCTTAAACAGAATATTTACTTACATATCTATCTATAAATAGAGACAAAATATATGTGTATGTTTCTGGAAATTCGCAATATTGGGTGTAAAAAGTAAAAGATTTGTAATATTTTATAGTATTGTTTTTGATGCACTCATGTATGTTTCCTAAGAACACAAATGTATGTAACAGTGTACCTTGACTAGTCAAAGCATCTTTATAATAGGAGTATCTTATTGTGTGTTACTTCTAAACTTAAAACTATATATATATATATATATGTTCTATTTTTTAATCAAATATATATGTACTGTATAAAACTGTTTTCCAATCAAACATGTTAGTTCATTGTACTCTGTCTACATTAATTCTAATTTAATCTGTTTTCAGTCAACCAATGTTTATCTTATAGATTCTTTTCCTTTTTGGTGATGAATAAAATTAATATTCAATGATATTTAATAGACAATGTAAGAAAACTAATATTAAAT